>OX442370.1:16438054-16600554 GCA_949357725.1 Hyperoplus immaculatus
TGTATATAAAAACAATGCAAATAAATCTCATTTTGAAAACACAATAGTGCATTAATGTTAAACTATACTAGGTCGGTGTGGCTGTAGTTGTTAGTACATACACACTCTGGACATGATTCAAATCACTGCCCCTCACCTTACAGATATAAACCCATTACCAACAGAGCTTCAGCCCTCCTGCCTGTCCCCCCTAACACTGCATGTCTGTCCATGTTTGCACTGCTCATGTATTTTTATTTTTTTTTCAGTTTGTGTGTTAACTGTTTGCTGATAACTGTTATTTTGTCCATGACATCACCACGCCACCATTTGTGTTGTCCATCCGTTTGTGTCTCTTAACACGTTGTTTCCATCTCCCTCAGTCTGCTTTCAGGGTGCACACACACATCTGCGCCTTGTTCAAGGTTAGAGGAAAAGCCCCCCTGCTCCCATTTCATCCATCTCCCACCCCCTCCCCTGTGTCTCTGATCAAATGCTTCTTGTTTAAGTTGTCATGTTGCCTTTTTTCATGTTACACATTGTTGTCCTGCAGTCATCCTGTTTTCAAAGGCAGGGTAAACGATTCTGGAGAATTTCTGTTGACAAATCACTTTTTATCAAAATCAGTGAATATCTCCTCACAATCTGCTACCTGTCTGTACTGTGTGCGCGCTGAAAATAAATCCACTGTTAATACACAGCCTAGGCTCTGTAAACTGGTATCCAAACAAAGGGAATGTAAACAAAGCGGGTGAGGAGATATTCATTGATTTTGACAGAAAGTGATTTGTCAACAAACATTCTTCAAAATCGCTTAGCCCACCTTTAACTTTGGATTGTTCTCCCACTAGAAAAGTGTGTAATGCGGCTACAGTCACACCCTTAAATGTAGATGCCGCTCTTAGTATATTTCATAGCTGCCCTGTGATTATTAGCACTGCCTAAAGCTACCGAGAGAATTGGATTAGAGATGAATGTTTAATGTAGCCTAAATGTTATCAGTGTGAAAGTTTCCACCCCGGTGCATGCTGGGAGAGCATCATTATAAAGGATTATGGTTTTAATTCAACTCATTCCATGATTGAAGCAAAAAAAACTAATTGGAAAAAATCGTAGTAACATAATTATATTTAAGGTAATTATCTGAAAGCTGTATTAAGTTTAACTGCACTAACTCCCAAATAACGTCCGGTAGAACCATTTTAAAATTTAAACTCTATATTGATTCATGGAAATTCTCTAACTGCCAATATTTCTTATTAAGAATTTGGAAGAAATATTGTCAATTGTTAAAAAAATATTTTGCTTTACTCAAAGACATTAATAGTCCAACAGAGACACTTATAAAGTGAGTGTCCTCTTCATGTCTTCCATACAGTAGCTTATAACCAACCTGGAGTTCGTCCCTTTATGTTGATTGAAGGGCACCAACACTAACAACAGCACCTGTAATCGTGCTTTAGGTCTTTCTACACTTACGGAGTGTACAAAAGTAGGATTTGATTGCAGAGTTATACATTGAATATCCGTTGTGTGTGTGTGTGTGTGTGTGTGTGTGTGTGTGTGTGTGTGTAGTGTCAGAACCTGGGGAAGCTGACCACGGTGCAGCTGGGTCATGATAACGCGGGGCTGCTGGCTAAATGGCTGGTGGACTGTGTCATGGTGCGCAACGAGATCACAGGACACACATACAGGTGAGGGAGTGCTAATAATAATGGATTGGATTTATATAGCGCTTTATTTCCTAGGAACTCAAAGTGCTTTAGAGGGTTCCAGGTTCCATTCATTCACACACAGTCATACCAGTGGTGGTAAACTACGATAGTGGCCACAGCTGCCCTGGGGTAGACTGATGGAAGCGTGGCTGCCATTCTGCGCAAAGGGCCCCTCCGACCACCACCTCAAACATACAGCAGTCATACATATTCACACGAGGCAAGGTGGGTGAAGCATCTTGCCCAAGGACACAACAACCATGACACAAGTGGCAGGGCGGGAATCGAACCGCCAACCCTTGGATCATTGGCCAACCCGCTCTACCAACTGAGCCACAGTCGCTCCGTCAGTCCACACCTAAAACAACTATTGGATTAACGGCTAGGACATTTTAGTGCTACTGACTTCTCCTCTAGCACCATCATGGTGGGGACATGTTCTGGTTCATATCAGTTATTGGATGGCTTGCCATGGAACTACATTCCTTTGCAAAGCAGAGTAACATCTGCTGAACTCATAGCTCTCTGCTTGGTCGGCCTTTCACTGCCAGACTCTCTCTATTCTCAGGGGAAGTTTTTAACACACTCCGATCACTGTCAAAGCCAAAGTCTAGCATCAAGAGATATTCATTTTGCAAACTGACCAACAATATAAATTCCTCAGTAATATGGCTCTTCATAAATAGGGCGGAATGCAGGCATTCTCCAGAAGTTATAGCAAAATCTATTAACGCACAAACATCAGTCTACGTAATAGATGTTCAGGGTTGGAATAGTGAGACATAACAAACATTTACGCGACCTAGTCTCCAGTACATACTATCTTAGTTCTAACAACCTGACTTTCTCTTACACAAGACTAAGGTCAGAAATGTTTGGTCTATTGTATGAAGATTCACAATTTCGGACAATACAATATAGTATAAATAATATATTTCATATATTCACACAATAATAATTTCCATAACACCCTTCCCCCTCTCCCCCCATCCCCCAGGTTCCCCTGCGGTCGCTGGCTGGGTAAAGGTGTGGATGACGGCAGCTTGGAGCGGGTCCTGATAGGAGAGCTGCTGCTGCCCACTGGAGAGGAGGATTGTGGGAAAAGCTGCCGTACACCCCCACTGCAACGCTCGCCATCCCAGAGCAGACGCATCAGCATCACCGCCATGTCTGCACGAGGATACAGTCAGTATATCTCATCCATACACTGTGTATAAGGGCTCCCCTCAGTCACATACAGCCCGATAAGAAACATACAGAGGTCATGCATAAAAGGGCTGAAAGATTTGACCTCTAGTCGCCTTAGTATTATATCAAAATCCCTGTATAAATGAAAGTCAACTCCCCAGTGTCTAACTTTTGTCTGTATGTAAAGCCTACTGTTTCAATATGGAGATCCAGAGGGTGCAAATTGTACATCTTAAAAAAGCTATTTTAATGTTGTTCATTAAATAAGTATGTACTAGTAAACTCAAGGTACAATCCCCACAATAAAATGGATTAATCATTTATCAAAAGATCAATCATTTGTTGAAGCTTTCTGTAACTGCTGAACGAATGAATGTGTTTCAAAATTAATTGCTAAAAAAAGATGGAGAATCACTGAATCCTTTCCTTTATAAGTGGAGAAAATGAAATATAATGTGTCTATAAACGCTGGGATAAACCTGCATAATACCGACTTTGTATAAGTGTATAATTGTAAAATTCTAACTTCCTCTAGTCTTGGTCCTAAAATAAACACATTTCCAGGAAAAAAGACAATCCAAGGACATACTGTATTATCAGTGTCCTTAAAGCTGGGGTGGAGGATTTGGGGAGAAAATGGCAGTTGGGATAGAGATTCGAATCCAAATACCTCAACCGCTCCACTTGTTCTCTTTGGTCCCTCCCTGACACGCTCTACACCAACAAAGTCGTGCCAAAGTGAATGGACAGTCCCAACAGCCAATAAGAACAGAGAATCGGAGCCTCGCTCTGATTGGTCAAAGTGTCCGCTCATGTTAACTTTGACCAATCAGAAATCATATACACTAGCTTTAAAGTAGCTACGAGGAACTCTTAAAGATTTCTGAAACGGTCTCATTTGTGCCTTGTTTAACAGTATGATATAGCAGTTAGGTGACGCTCATAATGTTGTGTATGTGATGAAAAAACGACTTGTCTGTACTGATAGAATGGTATTGACACAGACCTTCTCCTCATTCCAGAGCCGACCTCAGCACAGATCCAGGAGGCGGTCGGGGATGCTGTCACCAACATCATGAAACACTTCCACAAGCCAGAGAAAGAGGTGAGTCACAGTCAGTGTGTTTACATGCAGACTCATAATCGGGTAAATAAACGAATAAGACTTCAACAGGACTTGTAAAATGCATGTGAACACCTTTATCCGATCTACTACGGACACAAATCGGCACATTAACGGACAAGCGAAGTCGGATAAGAACACCTAGATAACTCGTTCATAGTCGGCATTCTACCTGCATGTATACAGGGATCACACATCGCATATCGGAGTTTGCGTTCTGCGATTGCTCGAGAATCCGGAAAGGAACCGGACGTGGCTCTATAACCACTTGTTGAAAGGGCTACAGCGCCACATAGCATAGTGGAGACAGCCATGCTCCGGACATTTATCGAATATTTGAAAGGCCATGTATACTCAGACAAGTGACACGGTCCGTTCGAGTGGCAAAACCGGTATATGTCTTAATTCAATTTAGTTGCCCCATGGACTGTCTGTTTGACAATAACACACTCCGGTTCACATCACTAGACCGTGTCAAATGAATTCCTCCATCCGCTTATCATTGTAATCTGGTTACTGGGCTTTTACGACTGCTCCGATGGCATTGAATGTCTCAGGCTGCTTTATGGAGCACACTGTAAGTACTGTGTTTCAAGAGGAGTGTTAGGGAGAGATAAAGAGTGGAGGCTGATCAATGGTGACCTGAATAGACCACTCTCCTTTATGTAATCAGGGCTTTCTCCTCAGAGGGCTGCATGGAATTATACTCTCAAAAGTCAAAACTATGGAAATATGCCACAAAGCCAAGACATCTAATACTGTAAGACTATGTAACGATGTGTCGTCTCCATTAAGATTGTGTTCTTTACCAGTTCAAACTGTAGGATCAAGTTTGGGGACTGTCCATGTTTCAAAGGTTGATCAGTTTCTTCTAAGTGGCAAAATAAGGAGAACATTCTGTCTGCTCAATTCAATTCAGTTTACAGTATTTAAGAAGGGGACAGTGCAAATTAATAAAACACATGATCATACATGGCTTAAAAATGCCAGAATTTGCCAAAAGGCATTTTTTCATCTGTAGTTCCTCTGTTAAAAGAAAATACCATCATTTTCGGACTATAAGCCGTGCCTTTTTTCCCCATTTTTCGACGCTGCGGCTTATAATAATATAATAATTACATAGCACAGTATATGTTCTGTAGCTAGTCTACTATTGCACTAAATGGTAACACTTGAATACGTTATGCAAATATGCAACTTGTTTGTTGAAATGTTAATAAATGGGAGCTTCCTCAAGCAGCCATCTCTTTCCCGACAATCCCCTCTGTGCACGAACTCTTACATATGGTAATTAAACATTAAAACACCTGCGGCTTATAGTCCAGTGCGGCTTATAGTGCGGAAAATACGGTACAATCAAACCAGATAAAAAAACAACAACATAAACAGGACGGGACCCCATAGACAAAACAGGGCATCACAGAACAAACAGAACTGACTTCATTTCCTATATTTCAGCACTGATGTTTTTCTGTGTGTGTCATGTGTGTGTGTGCAGAGAGGCAGCCTGACCGTCCTGCTGTGTGGAGAGAGCAGCTTGGTTTCAGCTCTGGAGCACATCTTTCACCACGGCTTCAAGTCGGCCCGCCTCTTCCAGAAGACGGTGTTCGTCTGGGACTTTGTGGGTGAGTGTGTGGAGCTATGGCGCCATCTGCTGCTCAATACAATTAACTATTTCAATTACCCTCCAAAAAGCACCCTACGTTCCAATCCCCATACTATGTACTATTTAGTATGCGAGAAAAAGATTTAGGATATTCCAATACATGCATGTCAATTGTAGTATGCTGAAAATTCATAAATGCCCCACTAACTAACAATTGCGTTAGCAGTATTCTTTCTCTCCTGTGGCCCTAAAACTCTTCTGTACTTTAGTATGTACTGTAGTAAAAAGAAAAAGTATGTGATTTGGAACGCAGGGGTAGTTTTTGGAAATGCCTCATGGTGCTCCATTTACCATTATAGTTTGTTTAGCTGGTGAACCACAGTTTGAAATAAGTTTGCAACACATTTTCTGAGTGTGTATTGTATCCCTGCCCTCCCTCTACAGAGAAGGCTGTGGCCTACATGGAGTCAGCTGACCAGATGGGAGACCTCCAGGAGACCGCTGAGCCCGGGGGCATGACCTGTCAATCACTCTGTCACTACGTCAACGCCATCAACTCCACACACAGGAACATCGGCAAGGACGGCAAGTTCCAGCTGCTAGTCTGCCTTGGAGCCAGGTCAGTTTGAGGGAAATACACCTTGGACATGTCTGCTTTACAGTTCTGTTATGTAGAGGCGACATCATAAAAATATACATAGTATATATCCTCATATATTTAGTTTAGTTTATTTCGATCACATATTTTATTTCAATTAGTGTACTCCACTAAGTCTCTAAATTTTAAGTGTGTTTGAGTTTCATTTAGTCATAAGCAAGTGATGCACAGCTGTACATTTATCTTCCTTTCCGACGATCTTAGACAGGACTGTGATTCTTGTAGTAGTTTTAAAAAATGCAACTCAGAGAAAAATAGTGTTCACTCGGAAATAAGTCAGGAACTTCAGAGTCTGAACTGAAAAACATATCAAAAGTTGTGCTCTTGACTAAAGCAGTGAACATACTGTAGGCATTCCACTATTTTTCCATACATGCTGATAGCACTCTTACTACCACATACTGTATGTAGACACATCAGTTCACTGTTTGCCCCCCCACCCCCACAGAGACCGGCTGCTGCCCCAGTGGCTCCCCCTGCTGGTGGAATGCCCGCTGATCCTGCGCATGTACGAGGACACGGCCCTGCTGAGAGACCGCACCACTGTCAACGGGCTGATCGGAGCCCTGGAGACCCTGCACCACTTCCCCATCACACTGGAGGCCTCGCTGGTCAAAGGGATCGACCTCTAGCCTCCACAGGGTCTGCTACTGGGGCCCCTACCGTTACCCCCACCCCCACCCGCTCTTCTGCACCTTGAAGCCCATTGGTTCCTGGAATTGAACACATGACCGAGGCAAGGAGGAAGTGAGGAGCAAGAGAATGAAAACTGATCAAGTGGGAGTTGGTTGCCAAAGCCCAACAAAGAGTTCCACTGCTTCATGGGAGAAGTCTTAGGCTTTGGATGGACCATCGGCTTGGCATGCAGTATTATTAGACCCAACCTGGGGCTTTGAAAGAGCCGTTTATTTGACAAGCACTGCTTAATCACGTTCTACTTGATTGACTAGAAATCCCAGTACTTTACATTACCGTCTACGATTTTTCAAAAAAAAACATGCCATTCGTTTTCAAGTTAATTCACTTCCGTACTTACCAAGCAGCCATTACTTTTTTTAATCACACTAAAAAATCTGCTGGAATCAATTTTAAGTCTGCTATAAAGAAATAATCCATTTTAGCATTTTTAAACAATTTTTCTTATTGTCGGAAAATATTTGATTAATGAGCTGCAGAGAGCTGCTTGGAAGGAGTCTAACAACGAAAACAATATATGGAGATAAACGGGGTGATCATTTTCAAAACTACTGGTTTGGCTGTATAACTTTTCGTTAGCAGTAACAGTGTGTGTAGGCTAGTCCTCCTTCAGTAGGTACAACCAGATAACCTGTGAAATCTCTTTCCCCGCCTGCTACTGGCCGTTACAAGAGCCACCATCCCTACACCTTAGTTAGCTTTTAGCATTAGCAAGCATGCCTATGAGATGTGATGGAGCAACCACTAACGCACTGCAATGAAGACTATGGTGACGGTGACTCTCATGACGTGTTGAGGAGGCACCAGCTCAACCAGTTTGAATTCCCTGGACTAGTTTTTTTTTGTGCATTTCTTCTGCTTTTCGTCTGTGGAAGGACACAAGCTGTGATGTGGCTCAGAGTCAAGAGCCAACTTGTGGCTGCATGGACATTCCTACCAAACGACAGGCATCCACCTGCCTCTTTAAAATGCTGTGTCTTTAAAGTGTGTGTGTGTGTGTGTGTGTGTGTGTGTGTGTGTGTGTGTGTGTGTGTGTGTGTGTGTGTGTCCTGTAAGGGTGTGTGTGATTTGTGTATACCTCACGTTTTAATTTATAATTTCTGAACAGTTTGCCAATATTTCCACTTCAGTAACAGCTCTTGTGATCGAGTGCTTTCGCAAAGTTAATGGACCTTTAAATGAAGATTATTTTTTTCAAACTACTATTCCCAAGGTCAGGACTGAACTTGTACACAAACAAACAACAAAAAAGCAAAATGTTCCTCACTCTAAATGAATGTGGTTTAACACTGGAGTAGTTAGCCTTACAGTGTGGGAGTTTGCAGGGGAATTAGCCACTTAGCCACAGTTTGGTGATTTATGGAAATAACAGAAAGTTCCAGGTCATAAATATAACTTCTTAACTAGAAGGTCATGAATTATTGTATTTAAATTTACTTCCTGCTAGATGAATACCACATAATTGTTCCTTTTAAAATCAGAATTCATTTGTTGGGGACTGTTTTCAGCAAGGTATTAATACACAATTTGCTCCAAATTGGGCCTAATATTTGTATTATCCGTATCTATCTTATCTGACTATTATGGCTCATTGTTGGTTTGAGTCTTTCCATTGGATTTGTTGACAAGGAAAAATACAGAATATTAGATATTAGCCTTGTCATTTTAATTACGTTTAGCATTCTTTTTGTTGTGATCAGTGTGGGATGACATAAGGTAGCTGTTCAAAAACTCCCATGTGATATAAATGCAACGTGAACTCTGTTTGACCAAGAAAGGAAGGAAAAAGGTCTTATTTGACATTTTCAAAGAATTGAATTCAACCCCCCACCTCCTCCAAACAAAGGTTATATAGGGTAAGCCAACCTGAGACCAACTGCACTTTTTATTTCTACTGAAGCAACAGCCTACATCGATGGGTGAAGGCTCTGATCAATATTTTTTTTCTTCTGACGGATTATCGTTCCCCCCCCCTTGGACTTTTTTTGCTGCATGGGGGAATTTACCACTGTTGCCACTTACCGCCGTCTAAATCCTTTCTGAGAAATGGTGTAAATATTGTCACTAGTGCATGTTGTTGGACATTTTTAGACTGAGCCGTATTTATTGTGACCTCCACGGATGAAATCTAGTTTTTAAAAAAAAAGGAATTTTGAGAAGACAACAAATGGGGCCCATCTGTAGCCATCCCAGTTTCCCTGTAGTATTTTTCTTGTTGTTGCTGTTTCTAGTATTGAGTCTATGAAGGACAAATTGTTGCCTGTCATGGTTTGATTTGAATGTCTAGCATTTCATTTCATTTAATGTATTTATTCATTTAGTATTAATCCGAGGGCAGGCTGACAGCAGCGCTGGTGTTTTTAGGGGTTGATGAAGCCTGTGGAATAACTGGAAATATAATAATGTCTTTAAATGCAGTTTTTTTTTAATTGATGTGTTATGATCATGTCTGTACCCTCTGTGTTTCCTGATGCCTCACCCAAGGACTATCCACAGCTCCAAAGCACAATAACAGAATCCTCTGTCTCCTGTGTGTTTGTGTAGAAACTATTTGCTGTCAGTGGCAGGGCAGACTTCTGCAGGAGGATAATATGCATTGTGTGGACGATTTGAGGTTCCTCTTTAGAACTACTGCAACACTTTGCTTACTGGGTGGATTTGTTACATGGACATGTTGATGTGTGGCGGTTGGTATTAACCCAGAGTGGATTTGCTCATACAGGAAAACAGGGAGTACTACCAACAGTCTTCATGGCAGCGGTGGCTGTGTGTCCTGCTTAGGGCAAAAAAAGAACTCCACCGGTCGGCTCTGATATTTATTTTGCCTATTTCAATAAAAGAAAACACCCAGTGTGTTAAACGTGGCGGATGTGTTTGTGGATGTGAATCAACTACACTACAGCTGTGTCAATGTATTAGAAATATTATTGAATGGTGCAAGAAGAGGCAAAATAAGATGTATTTAGATTTTATAAAAGCAGTATTAATAAAACTATGCAGTAAAATATCATGCAGGAATTTAGTGGTATTCAGCTTTATCTTGAAACCTCCTACAAGGAACTTTGAAATGTTAATGAAATGGTCCTCTGAGGATCATAAATGACCTGTAACAGCAAACGAGACCATCAGTGAAAAGAATGATATTTTTATATAGTTATTATTAATGCCTTTGCACGGGTCAGATTTTTCAAACAAAACCATCGTCATATTACCATTATTAATCTGACATACTGTACGCATACTGTATAAATACATTACCTCATCGCGATGCATCCTGCTCTCTCCTCCGCCAAATGGGTGACATTTCTGTCCCCAAGCCTTCAAAGGTATACATTTGCATGAAAATTAAATATAACATACATTAATGTATTAAGCAATGTCTCTTCCACATTGACCTGATTGTGAATTTAAAATATGTATTTTATAACACTGATAAAAACTACAGTTTACACTGATAAATAGCATTTTCAACCTGTCCCCACTCTCTGACACAACACTTTAGTATGAAATATAATGAAAGAAATCCTTCTGAAATCTTTATATTTTTGCACTGCTGTGTGATTCTATGTTCAATATACTGTATGCTTCAATGCAAATGTTATCATCAGAAATCCATAATAGTTTAGTTAAAATACACATTTTAGTCGTGTCCCCAGGTTTACACTCAGTCCTGTTACCCTAACACATTTAACGCTCTAAAATCTTTGCAACATTACAAAAAGCCCTTGCTAAACTGGAATATGAGCACTGTAGCTCTTCTGATAGGTCATGGGAAGACCAAAAGTAGGTTCCCCCCTTTTATTTTCAGTATATTTGATGATATTGTAACAATAGTTGACGGGGTACATCTTAACGTTCAGTCCTGTTACCTAAATTATTTCTTTAATGTTATTTGTTTATTTTTAAAATAATACTTTAAATTAATAAATCACCAGAATGTGCTGAGTGTACTCATGCTACTAGAATGGACCTTATCTATCTATATTTGCATGTTTATGCCAATTATATGTTAAAAAACTCAGTCCTGTAACTCTAATACATTTATATAAATAGTAGGCTATAAACCTAGTTAAAAATTCAATACAATTTCCTGAGATTGACCAATAGCCTATATGTTTTGAATGGTTGAATAAATGTTATGAGATTCAGCTTTGAAAAATTAGAAAATCTGTAGTTTAATTTGGAAGAGTTGCAACATGCAAATGTCACCCATTTGGTGGAATGGCCCAACTGTTAATGACGATATATCTACCTACAATAACCAAAGGAAAATTGACGTATTCCTCCGAGGATTCGATATTCAGGGGGGTATACTACGAAGCGAGATTAAGGGCTGAGCGAGGTCTGTTGAGTCTAAAGCGGTCTAAAGCCAGCATTTTCAGTATCACGAAAGGCGGCTCTCTTTTTACCTGGCTAGATCACCGTGGTAACAGAGGCTGCACGGCTAACCTGCCCAGACCAGTTTTTGTTGCAGAGTTTGAGTTTAAATTCGGCTCTTTAGAGCGCTGCCCTGTAAGGAAACTACACATTTTGAAATCCTGCGGACCTGACTATATTGTCTGAGCGATACTTCTCACTGAGTAAACTAGATAAATCAGTAAACTTATTGATCAGTAAGTAAATGAACAAAACGAGGCCGTGGCATAAGGCTTACATTAGAGTGAATTGTAACAACGCGCTGCGGCTTTTTGCCACATGCATAGTTAGGCTATTGATGCAGAAAATTTAAAATAGCCTAGACCTATGCAGCGCCACTCTATGCTCTCACCTCAAATGATTTTACCTGGCGATCTACACACACTGGCTCTTAATGAAGCGTTCTATAAAATCACAGGTTGCAACATTATTTCACTGTAGGCTTCTTTCTTTTCATCAGTAGCGATTACAGTTGGGACGTGACAGGTGACAGCTGTCACAGTTCGGACATCGCTGCAGACTCGCAGGTTAACCTTCTCACAGTAGATTCATATTTGTCCGGAAAATACAGACTACAGGTTTTGTATCTAGGCTATTTATTTTAATGGTATTTATAAGATGCAAATAAAGGGCTATTAGCCTAAATCAAAATCAAAATTGTATTAATGTTGATGTGGACCAAAACTACAGTGGTTTTCCACATAGGCTATGCTATTCATTAGGGGACAGTGTCAGACTTAAATCAGATTATTAAGTGTAGGATTATCATTCAACTAGGCTAAATGGTGTACTGTTTAAATCAGAGTTCAACCTTTAATTGCTTTATAATGTCACGTTACGCACTGCGAGAACGATCTGTAAAATAAATTAATCAATTCAGTAGCCCAATTTTCTGACAACATTCCACTCTCTCCTTATTTGCAGTAAGAGTTTTTTTCGGCTCTCTGTTTTCTGCTGTTCTGTGATAATTCAGACTGACAAACTCTTGTGAAGTCAGCGAAATCAGCTGCTCGCAATCAGTCCGTTAGTGTAAAGTTAGCGGCACAAGATCAGTCCAGTCAGTGCGGAAACAGAGTCAAATGACGGCAAAACGCCCCCTCTCATGGGGACGCGCACAGAGCCTGAAGCTGAAACCCTCGTTCAACATAAGAGGTTGATAACTGCCTTCGTGATACCGGTTAGCTCTGAGCGAGGGTATGTGTTATGTTGAACCAGATCAAAAAAAGAGAGCCGGGCTCTGTTGAGTTTGTTTCGTAGTATTCCCCCCTGAACAGCCGTACAGTAGGCTACTTCTCTGTTTGAAACATGTGGGAACAAAACAATGGTTGCGTTCCGAATCGCATACTCTTTCTTTTTTCTATTCTACATACTACATCTGACGATAAATTGAATCTAGTTAGGATGCAGTAGGCATACTATTGGGACGTACTTTCTCTCTTATTTCATCATAACATTGCGCCTTGATCTTGCCTCTTGCTTTTATATCCGTCGCATCCCCGTTTGTTTTCATAACATGGACCTATAGGCTTCGTCGATGTTACGTCACTTCACGTGCGCACTGGATTGTGGGTCAGAATCGCCCAAATAGGATGCACTTTTCAACACTAACAATCTTGGCCGCATGAAGTAGACCATCTGGGTATTCTAACCATCCTAGATCTGGCCACAAGAATCGGGACATCCTAAATCTTTTTTCTACATACTATATAGTAGAAAGTATGCGATTCGGAACGCAACCTAATCCACCTTCAGTTACCTCACCAAAACATTGCCTCTGTTTCGCCCCTAGGCGTCGCCATTGCACCACAAATGGTGTAGAGTAGCCTAAGCAGTATTTTCATTTCTCAAACAGAACATGCACCTTTAGTCATTTAGTCCTAACCGTCGTAGCCAATTAGGCCCAAGATTTCTATTTGAAGCAATTCAAGATATCTGTAATAATTTTTTTAGCCCATATAGGCCTACTGTAGCGTATTATTGTTTATGTGCAGTGCAGCATAGGCCAATCGGAGCCCCCTCCTGGCAGCGTGCCTGCGCTGCAACCTCTCCATAGCAACTGGTTAGACCCTTTTTTCCCGCGTAAATATCACTCCTTTTTTGGGCCATTCATGCAGACGTCACAGCTGTATGCAAATCACACCGATTGAAGAAAATCAGAAAATGGTGGCGCGGGAGTTGCCCAGTGCGCCTGCGTGGATCCCTCTACTACGAGCCATGAGCGAGCAGACCAGACGAGCTGCAACAAGTTAGCCAACCGGAATCAATGTACAATCGGAAGCTGGATGAACGAACCTTCATAATAAGAGTAGTGTTGTTACGCAACATAAAGTGTGCTTTAATTTAAAACTGCCAAGCGGAAGTGCTTTTTATTAATGTCGTATCTTTTCGCTTTGGCGGGCAACGCTGTAGCCTCACTGAGGGTCTGCAACGGCATTGTTAAATGAGACAATAAAGACAGTATATGTTTTTTAACCGCATATGACACAAGTGCGAGCCGCTCAGCATCTCACTTTGAAACAAGGTAAGTGTGGTTTCTGACTTTGTCGACAGAGGAAATGTGCTTTTTTGCCCGCTTGGTGCCTGTCGACGTGCATTAAAGTTATCGTAGAATGGTGTGTGATTTCAAATCTCGTACAGCGAGCAGCTGTTTCGGTCGGTTCAACACACTCATACGTTCGCCCAACGCACCGTAAAGATGGGATTTCATCATCACTGATGTTTATCATCAGTGTTGATAATAGTTAATTATCCACTGGTGTTTATGCCGTATGTTGTTAAGTCTAAATGTGTAGACATGCAGCCATGGTCTCTGACTATCATTCGGTCGACGCTCTTTATTAGCTGGGTAACGCTTGTTGCACTGTTACATTTAGCTCTAGTCCGTTAAAATTTAACTTTAGTAGTTTTTTGAATATGTCCTAGCTCTCTCGGACGTGCCCTTTCACGTACTAAGTTTCTCCGTCGACGCCACTGTGTGCGTATACTCCATTTTCCGGTAACTGAATAAGGACTAAGTTACGTTTATGCATTAATGTTGTGTTAGCTCAAGATTTTAAAAAGTTGCGGACGACAATTACACGTTATATTAAAGCGAGTATTGAAGCAGGGCGCGTGGGAAGCTCGAGCTCTACTTTGTTGTCGGCTGGTGGGTGTGTGTCTGCGTCATCATCCATCCCCTTTCACCAACACTTCAACTCTATGGCCCATAGAATACGGTAGCCTGGTAGACGAGAGGCATTAAATTGTATTTGAGCCTGTTTTTAGCATTTAGCCCCACGACTTTTTATAATGTCACTTGTCTGTCGCTGCTGTAATGTGACGACGTTTCAAACCGTGTCTGTCGCTGCTGTAATGTGACGACGTTTCAGATGGCGGCGTGGGATCATGCCAGTGTTGACAGCTTTGCTAGTCTCGTAGCATCTCTGCTGCTTCCATTGTCGGACAGTACAGTTCAAAGTTCCATGTTTTTTTTTCTCTCACGTCTATCACGTCTATCACTCTCGTTACGTTATGGGACACTTCAAGCCTCCAGAATAATCATCTGCCATGCAAGCTATTGTCTTGGCATAATTTTCCGTATTCTTCATTAACATTTTGATTTGATTTAAAAAAAAAAAAAAAAAAAATTGTGCTCCATCATAATTCTAATAATGTCCGATAATTGACGCACACGGAGGAGAGCTGCTTCCACGTTGCGATGTGAGGAAGGGGAGTGGGTCTGGCTGAAACGGGCTGAAGGAACATGAATCAAGCGACACTAACGCATTCTCATCTTTTGGTAGCAACTTATGTCCAACTGCAAATGCAACGACCCAGTCGTAGGACAGCTGTCGTATTTTGGGCTGGGTCTATAGTCGCTAGTCGGGTAACTTTATTGTGGCTTCTCTGCAGCTTTTCCTCTACTCGGCGGGTCAGAGCATCAGTCGGCACCACGCCGCCTCCCCCTGCAACCACCCGGCTGCCATGTGCCTAGGCTGCTGTCAGTCAGTACATTATTACACTGCAGTGTCGCACACATAACATTTTAAATGTCACTCACCGCAGACACAAACCAGGGCCATAGATCAGGTGAGTTTTGTGACATAGGCTACTGATGACGGTTCAAATATCTCTTTACATGGCTCGATCTATTCGAGTGTGTTTTTTTTAAAGTCAAACGCGTCTTTTTTGTCGCCTTTTTAAAATGTTTAATCAAAGTTAAATAGGTTATAAAAAGAGTGCAGAGCGTTGTTACACCTGTGAGTGCAGTGACTTGAGTGGTTTAATCGGTGGTTGTAGATCGCTCAGCAGCATCCCCCCACCCGCCCACATGTCGAGCCTCCAGCTGCATCAGCACCACGGTTACGTAAGAGGCAGACAGGCCGCGCGCTGTTCCCTCCTCACTCACTGATGCTCAGCCTGATAACCTGGCTCATTACACGCACACACGGACACGTGGCTTGAATGGTATATAACGCAAATGCTACGCATATTCGGGGAACAGACCCAGCTTGTTTTTGTTTTTTTAATTCTGCTTTTTGTGGGGCCACATGAAGTTGTTCTGTGTGTAATATGATCAGACATATAACCTGCTATAGCCTTATTTATTTATTTGTATTGACTATGCAAAGCCAGATTATAGAGTTCAAATATTTGTGTTCTTGGGGTGACATTAATTACTCAGATTTAAAAGTAATATTTATTTTCATCTAGAGAGAAAATCATTCATGTATTTATTAACGGATAAATTATGAACAACTTTTTATATATTTTTTTTTATATATATATTTTTTTCAAAAGTAAAACATTTAAGAATTCATTGATGACTGATGTTTTTCACTAGGACACACCATTTATGGATTTGATAATATTCCATTGAAATGGGTGTTTAGTAAAAAAACGTGCATGGAGCCTAGTTCAAATGTGACTTTTGCAGCAGGTTTTCTGCTCCCAGGACACACTCAAAAATACCTGGATGCCCCCACTAACTCCAATTGCACTTTGCAGTATTCGTCTTTATTCTTGACATAAAAAAACAAAAATCCTCATCAGATTTTTACTCTCTCCTGTGGCCCTAATTTTCTTCTGTACTTGTAGTGTAGTAAAAAAAAAAGTATGTGATTTGGAACACAGTGTTGTAACTCTAGTTTGGAGGCGCTGCAGTATATCCTCAAGGTGTGTCTGTTCCTCTGCCTTGTTTTTGCTGCAGATGTTCAGCTTCCACAAGCCCAAGATGTACCGCAGCATAGACGGCTGCTGTATCTGTGGAGCCAAGTCTTCCAGCTCCCGCTTCACCGACAGCAAACGCTACGACGCACACTTCAAGAGCTGCTTCGGGTGAGTATAGCCGCACTCTGCACACACCCAGATGTTTAACTTCAGGTCATTATGGACATCAAGTTGTTCATTTCAGCTAGACCAGGCCAGGTCGTTGCTAGGGCTGGGTATCGTCAAGGACTTCGCGATACGATATGTATCACGATACACTGGTCACGATACGATATATCACGATATATTGCGTATCTTGATATATTGCGATATTCCATAAACAAGTTGCCTTGTCAAACATAACAGCACAATATATTGATAATCAGTGTTTCCCCTAGAATGTTTTTTAGGCCCGGTGGTAAGAGCTGATAAAGAGTATGCGCGCCGCGTGCGTACCAAATTTCTAGAAGAAATTGGCCAAAACAAACCCCATTTGACAGCCCGTTAAAAATGAGGGCATAGGGTTATGCTTTCACATTCAGTACGTTTGTACTGTACATTTGGTGTTTCTCACAGAATTTTTAGATCCTGCTGGGTGAGAATGGACCTTCTAGTGGGGGGCCTGAGGCATGCCCCTGCAGAAGAGAACCTTATCCTTTTTAAAGTTAAATGCATCAATCTGGTGCACTAATTCTGTGCTCTGTAAACAACTGTCATATGTCCTGCCTATAACAATTTTCTGTAATAATTTGGAGACACAAGCTATGCAAACTATTGAAGAAAAACACATGGATTTCAATAAAAAACAATAAACAATAAGATCTAATATAGACAGGTCCTGTCTAGTAGGCCTACTCATTTCTGGAATAATCTGAATCACCTCACCTTGAAGCTAGCCTATTGAAACATTTTCTTTATTTTTTTTAATGCAAATAGCCTTGTTGAAAATAAATGAATTAACATAGGCTACACATCATGATTAGCCTATCAACATGTGTGCT
Source organism: Hyperoplus immaculatus (assembly GCA_949357725.1). Lineage (NCBI taxonomy): Eukaryota > Metazoa > Chordata > Actinopteri > Uranoscopiformes > Ammodytidae > Hyperoplus > Hyperoplus immaculatus. The sequence continues at coordinate 16,455,624 of OX442370.1, forward strand.
ACATAAGGCAAATTCCCTATTCCGACCATTATATTTCATCTAGCCTATTTCTCAATTTTAAACATAAAAATAAAGTAGCATTGAAAATACAAATAAATAAAGCTTGTAGGCCTACAATAGTCTGCTGTTTTCAAGATAACTTAACAGTTAAGACAATAAATTAATATGTCCCTTGAAAATAAATTACTGCTTTTCTGAGAATGCCAAAGGCAGTAGCAGTGTGGCACTTCTGTAAACTTACTGAAACGTGTGCATGCCGTTTTTTTCAGCGCTGTCTCTGCTGTTGATACAGATTGGTTGTGTTGCCACGGCGACGTAGCGATTTTAACTTTCTAAGTTTTGCTGAGCACTTTTTCCTGTTCAACGTCCCTGTTACTGAGTCCTTAATATCTCCATAGAGATACACATACACACACACACGCACAGACACACAGATCAGCTGATGGGATGATCAAACGAGAGGTTGTAAAGACCGGCGCACACGGGGGATAGACCGACAGTGCCGCGCAGACGCTCGCAAATGATTATTACGGAATCAATGAGAAATTGATTATTATTCTTTTTTTAAGTCAGGCTGCTGTTGGCCTGGCGGGGGGTTCCGTTGGCCTGGCGGCCCCGCCAGGCCTGTATAATGGTAGGGGAAACACTGGATAATTGCACAGACAAATGAAGTCAAAAATATTTAATTCACAACTTCCTTTACTATTTTCTTCCTTTTTTTGGTTTTGGCAAATGATCAAACACTGCTGCAGCTGCCATAACATCACAATAACAAATCCAATTCACTCTTGTACTAACTGTACAGGACACAATGAAAATGAAAACACATCAGTGTGCTTTTGTGACACAGGGAATCTTAAGTGTTCTTATAAACAAAACTGATTTAACTTCAATAGTCAGTATCCTATAGGCTCAGGCCTGACAGCAGACATGGGTTTGAATCTGACCCGTGGTTGTTCTCTGCATTTCATTCCCTCTCTGCCCCATTTAATGTCTGTATCTCTGCACTGTCAATAAAGCCTTAAAGCGACTCTTACCTTTGTTGCATTTTTACACTTTTTTTGGATTAGGTTAAAATGGTATTAATAAGGTAATTACACTCTAAAATATAAGACAGACCCACCAGGAGTAAAAACAAACAATGATTTCAATCTCATAATATTATGAAAAATATATATAAAATTCAACCAATCAAATCGTTCGGACCGAACGATATGATTGGCCGACAGACCTGTCTGTTTGCGGTCTGCTTCTGTATTGCGCATTCTCAACTAGAGGGTTTGTTTTGATTCCACGGCAGACAGTAGCGAGTAGCAACCATTGTAGAAAAGGCCCCAACGTTCATAAGTTACAGTGTTGTTATTTCTTACAGTGTGTTAAAATGTGTTTTGTTCAGTGTGGATAGCAGTCAGTTAGGGCCGTGACGTCAGTCGGACAGAGAGCCTGTTTAGTAAGTTTCCGTTCTCTTCTCCCTCGGTCAGATGTGTGAGCGTTGCCGCAGAAAGCGATCATTCCACATGGAAACGTGTTTATCTGAGTTTAAATGTGAATCACCCGTGTGTGAGTATGTACATGCAGTCCCGATCGCTGTTATAATATAGTTTGCATGTTATTAACGGCTGCGATTCGCGGGTCGCAACAGCTGTTGTAACGTCTCCTCACGAGCGGAGTTTAAACCTTTGTTCTTTTCCTGTGATCTATATGCGGCTGTGCCTGTGAAAGAAGGAAAATAAAGAGCGGATAAAACCCTACTCCTCCTCTCCTAGTCTCATGCTTATAATCTGACGCCTTTGGCCATAAGTGGTGTTCTGGCCGACAACTCTGAAGTGAAACCAGTGATACAAGCATGGAATGAGGGTGTGGGGGCATTGGAGGGAGGCGGGATGGTATGATAGTGCTGTAATTCTCAATTGCAGGATCGGTAAGAGTCCCTTTTTTAAAAAAAAATAAAAAATCATAAAAAAATTAATAAAAAGAATATCGATTTTTAGTTATAAAAATCGATACTGATATCGCGAAATTAAGTATCGCGATATTTCGAGTTTTTGACACAGCCCTGGTCGCTGCAATATAGAGCGCCACATAACCGATGACAACATTGGAATGAATCGCCCCGACTATATGGTTATTTCTCTCAATTTCTAGTAGATATTTAAATTATTTTGTGTATATATGTCATGCTGAAATGTAAGCACATACATTTAGAATGATTATTTTGATCCAATGATGCACCTCCAAAGCTAAAACAATCCCTGTGGTCCAATACCCATATTTTTTGCTATTTAGTATGGTAGAAACAGATTTAAGATGATCCCGTTTACATTATTTTTATGATCAGCTGCAGTATGTAGAATTGCAAAAAAGAGAATATGAGATTTGGAACGCAGCTAATGATGGTCATTGTGTGATCCATTGCTGGTGTCCTGCTGTCCCTGCAGGTTGGGAGTGGTGCGTGGTGGAGACATCTGTAACGCCTGTGTCCTCCTGGTCAAGAGGTGGAAGAAACTGCCAGTCGGATCCAAGAAGAATTGGAATCACGTAGGGACACATTCTGCATCATAACACCTGTAGATCTTCTCTGGTTGTACAGTAGATATCTTCTTATTAAAGCTGGTGTGCTGTGTGTTTTCAGGTGGTCGATGCTAAAGCTGGCTCCAGCATGAAGGCCACACACAGGACAAAGAAGATGTTGGTGAAGAAGAAGCTGAGCCAGATCAGTCGAATACAGAGTGAGCTGAAGAGAAACAGTGAGTTGCTCTGTAGTGATGGTGCACTAGTCCAATAACTGTAATGCCTTGTTTCCACCGAGTAGAGCGGGTCGGGTCGGAGCGGCTCAGAGCGGGACAGCTCGCTTTTAAGAATCTCGGTGGTATTCTGGTGACGATAACAGCCGCCAGAATATGGGTCAAACTCGGGCTGTGGAACAACTGTGTTCAAGCCAGCGGTCTCTGGATTTTGCTTGGTCAAACCGGCCGCTTCTTTATTTATTAGCCCCGTGTTGTGAGCATATCACGCCGGTATCTGTTGGTAGACATTTCTCTGAATGTATGATCAATGTTGTCTCTGGCTCTCCCAGACTCTGATGCCCACAGCACCACCTCCAGTGCCTCGCCCGCTCAGTCCCCCAACTACAGCAACCAATCAGACGAGGGCTCTGACACAGAGCTTTCACCTGGGCCCGCCCCTTCCCCGGCCTTCTCCTTCCTGGACCTCACCTACTGGAAAAGGTAACCACACCTACTGCCCTGATCTATCATCTAACATGGCAGGGTTAAAGAATAATATTTTGGGGGGTAAATAATAAACAAATTCATATATAAATAAAAAGAAAAACATCAAAGTATAGTGGTTTCCCATGGTTAAAATATAGCCTACATCAATGCCACATTATGTGGCTTGTAGCCTATAGTGTCAAACCTATCATTTTCACTGTCTTTTTGCTGCTTGACACGCGCAGCTTGCGTGAAGAACAGGCTCTAGCTGACACAGCTCAGAGTTAACAGTCTAACCTGTTAACATGGGAAGATGAATCAAAAGAAACACACCATGCAAAGCGCAGCGTGAACCTGTCGGCACTGTACAGGAGACGCTCACCTATCCCTCATCTGATCACTGAACTCTCATCCTCGCTATCAAATGTAGCCTAATAAATGGACCCGCTGCTCCCAGTCAAACCACAACTAATCTTCTTAACAATGGCAACAACATTTACCCATAATGTGAAGCTAACGGCGAAAGCCTGTTAATAAAAAGAAAAGACAAAAAGGCACAGTGCTTCCTGCATTTGGGTCGGATCAGGTCTGGCCATATTCACACCACTAACAAACCGTATCAGAGTTTGTTTTGAAGTGCACAGAGACCACCTCTTCAGCTGGGTCTTGTGCGCTCGTTTGGTCCGCCCCCGAGTGCGATTGCTGTATTCATACCTTCCTGAAAGATGCGCACCGAAGGCGGAAGCGCACATGAGTTTGTTTGGTTGTGAATACGCCCTGGTTAAGGTCCTCAATGACATCCACTTAAACACAGACAGTGGCAAAAGTTCTGTCTTAGTTTTACTGGATCTCAGTGCCGCTTTTGACACAGTTGACCACAGCATATTACTAGATCGACTAGCAAACTGGGTTGGACTTTCTGGAACTGTACTAAGCTGGTTTGAATCCTACTTAAAGGATAGAGACTACTATGTGTCAATAGGCAATTTCACATCTGAGCGGACAAATATTGAATGCGGGGTCCCCCAAGGTTCCATTCTTGGCCCTCTTCTATTTAACATCTACATGCTCCCACTAGCTCAGATTATGAATAAGAACAAATTATGCTACCATAATTATGCAGACGACACGCAAATTTACATAACCATATCACCAGGAGACTACAGTCCGATACAGGCACTGAGTAAGTGCATTGAACAAATCAATGATTGGATGTGCCAAAATTTCCTTCAATTAAACAACGATTAAACTGAAGTAATTGTCTTTGGTGCCAAAGATGAACAATTAAAAGTCAGCGCACAGCTCACATCCATTATGTTAGAAACCACACCCCAAGCCAGAAATCTTGGTGTTGTTATAGACTCCGACTTGAATTTCAAGAAACACATAAAATCAATTAATAAATCAGCCTACTACCACCTAAAAAACATATCAAGAATTAAAGGGCTTATGTCTCAGCAAGATTTAGAAAAACTTGTCCATGCATTTATCTTTAGTAGACTTGACTACTGTAACAGTGTCCTTGCTGGTCTTCCAAAAAAAATATATCAGACAGCTTCAGCTAATTCAGAACGCTGCTGCCCGAGTCCTCACTAGGACCAAAAAAGTAGATCACATTACCCCAGTTCTGAGGTCTTTACACTGGCTTCCAGTCACTCAAAGAATTGATTTCAAAATACTGATGTTGGTTTATAAAGCACTAAATGGTTTAGGGCCAAAATACATTACTGATATGCTGATACGTTATGAACCGTCCAGAGCCCTTAGGTCGTCTGGGACAGGTCTACTTACAGTCCCCAGAGTTAGGACTAAACAAGGAGAAGCAGCTTTTAGTTAGTATGCACCAAATCTCTGGAACAAACTCCCAGAGAACTTGAGGTCTGCTGCAACTCTCAGTTCTTTTTAAATCAAGTCTGAAGACTTTTTTGTTTCCATTTTAACCTGCAATTTTCATTTTATTTGCTTTTAAATGTTTTTAAATCGAGTTTTCATTTTTTTTATTTGCTTCTTTTATTCGCTTTTAAATGTTTTATAATGTGTTTTATGTATTCTAATCTTGCCCCTGTAAAGCACTTTGAGTGGCCTTGTGTCTGAATTGTGCTATATAAATAAACTTGCCTTGCCTTGCCTTGCCTAAATCGCACTAAATAATGCGATGCGACGCATGCCCTGGTTTACTGCTGTTAAACTAGAGTGTGTAAACCTCATTAAAAGAAGAGGTGTCATTTTTAGCTGACAAAACGTAACAGGACAACGATAAAGAGTTCATTTTCTTTCTCATAGAAAAACCCGCTGTCTGACATCATGGAGCTTCTACTTGTGAACATCCTGGTTCATTTAGAATGTGCTGATTTGACATGTGAACTGGAATATTCCTGCAGGTTGAAACACCTTATTTGGAATATTATCTGAACCGGAATATTGACCTTAATCAGAATATGCGGTGCGTGTAAACGGGGTCAATGATTGTCTTTTCAACTCACGGTACATTGTCTATGCTAGCTTTAATGTGCTGTTCTATAAACAGACTTCATCTTTGACAAGCAGCTTACATATTAAAAACATGCACTTTGGACTGATAGTGAACAAAGGGGCTCTTGTATTGTATTGTTGGTGATGCACACTCACAGTGACATTGGCTGGTTTTGATGTTTTCAGACAGAAGGTGTGCTGTGGGATCGTGTACAGGGGACGCTACGGAGAAGTGCTCATCGACCCCCACCTGTACAAGCCCTGCTGTCAGAGGAAGCCACAACCAGAGCAGCAACAGCAAGTAGGTGGAGAGAGGGGGGAGGAAGAGGGTGCACTGGGGGAGAAGCCAGGGAGCATGTCCCCACCACCACCACCAGCCATACCCACACAAGAGGAGCAGCAGCTGGGTGTAGAAGCACGATGATGGGCTTCAGGGTTGCTTTAGTCTTCCCCTCTCCATGGACAAACAGTACCAGACACTGGACCAAACAATACAGGGACATGACTGGGTCCAAATCAAGACCTCACTGTAGGCTCTTCATCTACAAGCTGCTGCAACCCCCCCCCCGACACCATCCTTACCTCTGTGACTTCTGTGCTTCTATTCTCAGTGTCTTTTGCTATGAGATTATGAGACCCAAATACATTTTTTTTGTATATACTTTCTTTTTGTCTGAAATGCTGGAGCGACGAATGCTGCATAACCTGGAGACCTCTGGACATTCACCCTTTACTCTTTGACTTGGAGCAGTAGATCGGAGAGCAGCCTTCCATCGTGTGTGTCCCCCCCCCCCCCCCCCCCCCAACTACACAAGTTTATTCTCAACGTCTTGCTCCGTTTCATCTTTCTACTTCACCCACTCTTGTAGGAGCTGAACCAGTGTATTCACCATCCATGATGTCCTAAAGGAGAGTTTATATTATATGTGATATGGCAGCTATTCAACTGCAGAGGCAAGTAAATACACAATGCCAGCAGGCTCTTCAAACCTGCATGGGTTCTGGAAGCTGAAGACTATAACCTATAATGTTCACACCAAAGCCGACCTGTACAAGGCCCGGTCAGGCCATCGAGTGGCTCGGCAAAATGAGTTTGTGCATCTTTGTAAAAAAAAATAATAAAAGGGCTGGCAGCTAAGTGACTTTGCAAGCTACGTGACTGGAGAGCTAACGTATGTAGCACTTGTCAAACCACAGTAGCCCATCACTGGCACACCATAGGACCACAAACGCAGCGTGAAACTGAACTACGCTGACCAATCAATGTTGTGACATAAGTGAGTGGAGCCTCCACTGCCAATGTGGCACACTTGATCCACTCTGGAGTTGAATCCAAAGTTCTTCCTGTCTTTTTTTTCTTTTTTCTTTGATGCTATGGTGACATGATTATGTGGTCACATAGCTCACTAGTTCTCTCAGGCAGACAACAATATATAGCACGGTGTATGCACATTGTATTTAAGGGGATGCTCTTCTTTAGAAGTGTCTGTTACATTTAATATACACAGAAGTTTCAGTTCTTCCCATTGAACTAGTTTGAATCTTACATTAGCAGTGAAAGACCTGGACAGTGCAGTATATACAAGATACATTCTATATTTGTAGCTTTGCCTCTTCCAGTCTCACTGCTCTAATAATCTATCGTAGATCAGTTCATACTGTGGAAGACAGAAGGTGTCATTTTCACAGTTATGTAAATGCACTGCCAAGCCATTTTCAGCAACTGGCTAAATATAATTGAAAAATGCAGATTTTTGAAAGCTGAGTAAAGTAAAGTCATTTATCTTAACTAAAGTCTTCCTAACGGTCCATAGTAAAGCATGTCCTGTAAATAATGAAATAAGATTGAAATACTATTTGGATCATTGTTACAGAGCATAGATGCATAAGAAGCACAAACATACGTTCAGGGAGGTGTGGAGTTATTTGAACCTGTCAACATGCAGCTGTTTGTTTGAACCATTATAAGCTAAACAAACCCTCAGCAGACTGTGGTAACACACGGCACAGGATGCAGGTAATCTATATTCTATTCATATCATAAAGTAATACTGAGGCTGTCCCTGCGTTCCAATTCACATACTGTTTCTTTTTACTACTCTACATACTAAAGTACAGAAGAGTTTTAGGGCCACAGGAGAAAAAAAAAATTGATACATTTTTTTTCACCATGTCAAGAAATAAAGACTAATACTCAAATGCTATTGGAGTTAGTGGGGCATTTATGCATTTTCAGCATACTACAATTGACGTGCATGTATTGGGAAATCCCAAAAGTTATCATAATTAAATCGTCCACAGAGGAAGAAAGTCCCCACGTTACTATGCAATAAATTCCCCTTTATCTTTTTCTGGCATACTAAATAGTATGGAAGTATGGGTATTGGAACGCAGGGTGTGTTGACTTTGGTTGTGTTTGAGGCCTTGGCAGGAATGTTAAACTCATGTTCCGTGTCTCGTTGCAGAACTTAGAGTATTTTGCATGGGCTCTCCCGAAAAAAAATTTGGGGGCTAAATTTGCCTTGCTGATATGGTGATGTACAGCTTGAATATATATTTTTGTATATAAATTGATAAATGGTAACAAGCATTTTTCCCGTTATAAGATTTGATGTCCTCTGTTTTAGAACCATGGTTATGATTATGATATAGCAATATTCAGGTGCATGTGTATAAAGCCAGTGTGTTGAGTTAGCTTTCAGGGATACAGACACACTTTTCACCTTTTTCCTTGGGAATCTTGTTTTTGTTGTTTTTCAAAATAATTTGTTGCTTTTCTCCATTTTTATTTTTTTTGCAGAAAGTAACATTTCAGAGTTCAAGGTATGCCTACCAACCTATGCTACCAACATGAACTCACTGTCACTAAATGCATTGTTTACTGTAGTTTAGGCTAAATCTTCAGTACTCTCCCACTGTTTTCTGTTTTTTTTGGAGCAATGCAGATGCTGAGGAATGTAATGCAATGTAATGTGGTCTATTCTACCAAATGGAGTATGTAATATCATCTGAGCTTTACTTTCATCACTGTCCCCTTTTTTCCCTCTTTAATTTAAGTTCATCTTCATATTTGGAGTGGATTTATCTAAAAAATATATATTTATTAACTTATCCTTAAATATTTTCGCTACACTGAATTGCAATGCTCTTTGTGGTGACGTCTGTACAATGATGCCACATGGACTGTACAATGATGCCACATGGACTGAACACAGTGGATGTGATTTGTATCTTAGCGATATGTTTGTTCTATACACGTGGTACTTAACGGTTGTAGTTAAGAGAGTGTTTCCTGATATTTTGGGTAGAGACACGACATGGATGTAGATGTTCTGTCTCTATTTACATCAGCATGTGATGTAGGTCTGTAACTAACCTATAGAGAAAATATTTGACTAGTCTTGTCTGTCCGTAGTTGTAATGCAGAGAGAGATACACTGCTGCTCATTTCGTTTGTAAAGTTTGTATTTTTTTTCATACATGCTTGTCATTTGTACTTGTTCAATAAATGGCATTTGTCATGTTTCAAATTCACACATGCTTCGTACCTGTGACGATTAAAATAAACTGCTTGAATATTGGGCATACTGTCAAAAAAGGAGTGTCCCTGAAAGCTCAAAACACAAGCACAGTCATTTAACATCATTAAAACCAGTAGGATACGGCTGGGTTCTATCTTATGGGTTTATATGCCTTTTGGTTTAATGGTGACACACTTTATAAGATTGGGTTTTTCTCGGAGATATGATAAGTGATTTAAAGGTGCAGTGTGTAATATGACATCATCAAGTAAGTTCTAGAAAGTTCTAGAATGCAACGCTCCCTGGATAACCCCATCCCTTTCGAATAATAACAGAAGCTACAGTGGCCTTCAAGGACAAGAAGAATTCAAAATTTTAAACAATGCACATGACATTCCAACTATGACATTTCCAAAATGGCGGCGACTAGGCCTTGGTCCAAGGTATGGAGAAATATGGACATATATGAGACCCTTTCTAAGGGAAAGATAATAATTCTAAAAAAAAGTTTCAGCTATTATGCACTAAATTAAAAGTACTTATGGATATTATAATTATTTTCTACAAAATCTGCTAGGTAATAAAACCAGAAATTCTACACACTGCAGGTTTAATGACGACAGCAATGTTTTTCCTTGTTACAAGCTAATGATATGACTGCACTCTGTCATTTTTGAATATGTGAAACATTTAAAAAAAAAAATGTCAGCAAGGTGCACACTTCACAACCATAATTCACTGTGTATTACAAAGTTACTACCTCATTCCTTCATGTATTCAATCCTTCCTTGTATTTGAATATCTATCCTGGTTTTGGTGCCCAATAAGAATAGCACAAATCCCTTTATAAACTAAATAATTACGTTAACATAGTTGCAGGCTGAATGTATTTTTTTTTGGGCTTTTTTTTATGCTTTTTTTTATTTGATAGTGCAGAGAGACAGAGGTGAAATGGGGCAGAGAGGAGTGACATGCGGAGAACGACCGCGGGCGGGAATCGAGCTCGGGTCTGCTGCTGGGCCCGGCCCGAGAGGGGGACGCCTTACCAACTGAGCTAAAGGCGCCCCGCAGGCTAAATGTAGAGAATGACCTCAAATCTGTTTTTTAAAGACTAAATGGATGAGTTACCCTAAACTAAACTCTAAAATCATCCAATGTCAAAGTAACAGTCTATATGCTGCCATCTGGTGGCCTTAAGAGGCGAGTGAGTGCAGTAGAGTAAAGCTGACTACAATCGTTTTTCCACTGATACAAAACATAAGAAATGCAACACTTTAGCCTTATCAATGTATTTATTTAACGTGTGTGTGTGTGTGTGTGTGTGTGTGTGTGTGTGTGTGTGTGTGTGTGTGTGTGTGTGTGTGTGTGTGTGTGTGTGGGACTGCTGTGGTTCAGCAGGTAAAGACCTGATAAAGGGAGCCTTATATTTCCTCAGAAATGAAACCAACTTTTTTCTTCTGAAGCAGACACGTTCTTCCACTTTCATTTTCAGATAGTGACCCTTCCAGTCGCTCCACCTGATTCTATAGAGCGTTTGGAGAATGTTAAATGGAGTATGTGCTGTATTGTTTTCACTGAGTGTGATTGACAGGGTAGATAATAAAGTCATTTTGCCCAGCCCATCTATAGAAGCCTCCACCCAAGCCCTGGCAAGAGACACAGGGGCGGCATACCCGTCGCTATGGGCGGGCCATAGGGGGCCGGGCCCGCCCCCAGAAATGCTTGTGCCCCCCCCACTTGGGGCACAGATCTCTCAAAAAAAATTGCTTTCATTTTTATTTTATACTATCATAGTAGCTAATTTTATGTTGATAAATACTAATGTTGCATTCTTTATCATCAAAACATTTAAAATATAAATAAACAATGGTGTGATTTTGTTTGATTGATGGGAGTCGATCTACACTGCAACAGCCTATCACGGCCTTACTGAAAAGAAAGTAAGGCTACGTAGGCCTACGTAATACGTCAATGCAGCCGCTCAACAGTTACCGTGCATTTTTGAAAGTGAAGCTGGATGAGTTTTCGCCGGCTTGCTATTCCATTTCTAGTTCATCATAATCGATATTCGGTAACGGTTGAAAAGCCCACCAACAGTCTCCTCTGCCAAATCGGATCGTCAAACTGTTGTCACTTTTCGAGCCGCATTACAGACTACAATCCGAAATTATGGACTTGTTCAGCGCGGTGACACTTATGATTGCGTGAAGCCACAGTTTTGCACTGTGGGAACTCTGCGCTCCTCCAGCCACGGCCATCGAGGCTGTGCCGGAGACCGACCCCGGACCGAACCCGGTCCAAGCAAGAGAAGACGCACAATTTACAAGAACCTCCGCGGATTTGCAGTTGAGGAAACAGTTGGTCCGTCAGAAAGTGACATAGACGAAAAGACTGAGTTCAAGAGTATTTTACAGTGTTATTGATGCTGTGCAAGGAGAGATGGATGCGCGTTTTGGAGAGCGCAGTAGCGAGCTCATTGGCGCACTGGCTGCTTTGAACCCGGAGGCCGAAATATATGTTGATGAGGAGGTTGAGCTCGGAGAAACGCCGCCTCCCGCTGTACTGATAGAAGGGACTGGAGAGAGCACAGCCCTGCCTCCACTCAAAGTAGGCTACCGTGTGTGTGTGTGTGTGTGTGTGTGTGTGTATCCCTCTGTTGACCGCTTTAAAATGCAATGTTTGAGATATGCGTCTGGTGTTAGGCTACATCTAATATGTTGAATAGTCAAGTGTTTTATGGATATTCATAACATTGCTTCTATGTAATGTATTGCTTTAAATTATGAATTATGAGGACTGTTGTTGTAGGCTAATAGGCTACCGCTGTTGGTTAGTTTAACGTGATGATTACGTGCTGCGCGAATAGAGTATAGGACTATTAAAAATATACGTACTGTAGGCTAATAATAATTGTGCCCCCCTATGCATTTCATATGCCCCCCTTAAGACTGAGGTCTGGCGACGGGTCTGAGGGGCGGTGAGACCTTTTCACCCGTCTCACTGCCGGTGCATGTGCAGAGCGACAGATGGGTGAATGTGTATGCGCCTTCAATGGCGGAGCTGGTAAAAATCCTTTCCAATGTCTGTTTTGATGGTTTTTATCATGTTTTATCACACTTATGGATCTGAGATGATGCTAGATAACTTCCTTCTTGATAATCACCATTAATGTGGTGATGTGGGGTCGAGGGAGGGGACTGTTAACTGCAGTCACTGACAGGAAGTTAGCTAAACTGACCATTCTGCTTACTGAACCTTTAAGTACTGCTGTGATCTACAGGAGTGATGATCAAAGGGGCGGAGTTTTTACCACCATTATTGAGACCAGGACCAAAGAACGGTTGGAGTCTCTCAGTGAAGTTACAGCCAGTAAAGGAGTAGATGAGAGCTGCAGCATCTACGTCATAGAAGGAGACTAAACCCTCCTCATAGTCCACAAACACCCCCACCTTCTGAGGCCTTGACTTCAGATAGAGATCCACGCCAGGCTCATCTAGAGCTCTGTATTCATCTCCATTCTTCAGCCATATCACCCAAAGGCCTGTGGTTGGGCTCACAGCGACATGTCCCTTCCGGTTGACCGACTCTCTGGCCACTCCTAAATCCCATCTAGTCTTCCCTCCGACCTGCACTTCATAGTAAAACCTGCCCGAAGAGAAACTCTGCTCTCCTAAAACACAGGGACTGGCGGTAAATCTCTTTGGATTGTCTGGGAGAACCTTCTTTATATCACCACAACTGACTTGTTTGCCATCGTCGGACAGGATGAGAGCTGGGTGAGCTGTATCAGAATCCAGAGTCACATCCACTGTGTACTGCTGGAGCCTCTTTAGCTCAACACCAGCACACAGCTTCTTCATCTCTTCACTGAGTGTCTCCTCCAGCTGAGCCACAGCTCTCCTCACAGTCCCTATAGAGAATGAGTGAACTCTGACCTCTGTCCAGTCCTTGGTGGGTGGAGCAGGGTTCAGGGATGGGAAGCTTTGGAGGAGATGGAGGTGGTCTTCAGACTGTGAGAGCTTCTTGAGCTCAGAGCTTCTCTTCATCAGCTCAGAGATCTCCGCTTTCAGTTCTTTGATGAAGCCTTCTGCCTGTTTCTCTCTTGTCTTCTGCTTCTCCTCAATCACCTCCGTGAGCTGAGCCAGATGTTTTTCCGCAGACCTAATCAGAGCCTTGAAGACCTGCTCACAGTCTGCTGTCTCTCTGTCCGCGTCTTCTCTGCCAAGCTCCACCGACTCTTGGACCTGCTGGATCTTCAGTCGTCTCTCCAAGATCTCCTGCTCGACTTCAGCCTCCAACTTCCCCACTTTAGCTTTCTTTTCTTCAAATTCTTTTTTCAGAGGAGCAAAGTGATGTCTCCTGTGATCCGTCTCCATGCACACTTTACACACACACATCTGGTCAGTCCTACAGAACACCTCGAGAGGTCTGCCATGCTTCTTACACATCCTGTCTTCCAGGTTCTCCACTGGATCCACCAGCTCATGTCTTCTCAGGCCTGGGATTCTGTGATGAGGCTCAAGGTGTGATTCACAGTAGGCGGTGAGACACACCAGGCAGGACTTCAGGGCCTTCACTTTGGTTCCAGTGCAGACTTCACACACAACTTCTCCCACTCGGGCTTGTTTCTGCTCTACGCTACTGGCTTTCTTTAGAGCTGTCCGTCTGTACTTAGCGGCCATCTCAGATATGAATGTATTAACTCTAAGCTCGGGTCTTATGTAGAGGAGCTCCTTACACAAGGGACACTGGTATTTTCCACCACCTTCCCATGCTTGTGCGATGCAATTCTTGCAGAAGTTGTGTCCACACGGTATGGTGACTGGATCAGTGAACACATCCAGACAGATGGAACACAAAAACTGCTCTTCAGAGAAGAGGCTGCTGGCCATGGTAAATCTGTGTGTGAAACCAGATGAGAACTGTAATGATGAAATATGTAAAACATGTAAAATGAAATAAAAATACAATACATTTTTTGAGTGTAAGGCAAGCAAACATTATTTTTCAGGTACTCAACTAATTTTTCAAATGTTATGCTATTATGCTTTTATGCTTAGTATAAATAAAAGGTCCAAAATGTACATTTAGGTGTTGGTTATGTAATGGGTAAAAAAATCAGTTCGTCATTGTGTGTAAAAGGTTAAAAATATAAATAAATGTGATGCAAAATGTAAAAGAAGGTTTAATTAGATAAAAGTAGACACCCTTTTATTTATTTTTTGTTTTTGACTAAATAATCTTATTTTGCAATGTCAGCTTTCTCTTTATTGACTAACGCCACTAGGGGGTGCACAGCGGCCAGCGGATCATTAGTATACCAAGGGGGCACCGCAGAATAAATCCTGCGATCATGTCTCTTGTTTCTCAAACAGGTGGGTTAATATTCCTCCAAAATGCACACACACAGAACACTTTGAAGAGTAAACATGTTATTTAGGTCAGAATAAGAGTAATGGGTTGTTTTGTGAATGTTTGTGTGATCGTGACCATGCAGCTACATGCTAATGTTGTTAAGCTAGCGGAGCTAGGGTTCTTTATGCTGACATTGGGTTCATGAAGCCGTGAGTTTCACCTCGGCACGGTTTAGCCGCTTAAAGTTAGTTTATACAAAACGTGGGTATGTGATGTGTGTTTATGGATTTAATCTATATGTAATGGTGGGTCAATTGGCTAATGTTAGAATGCTGTGCTGATGAGCTCAAGCAATGCAAGGGTGTGACGCCCATAGACATAATAATGTCTATGGTGACGCCCGTACCGTGATATGCCATTAGCCTCGATTGAGATGTCGCCGTCTTGCTAGGACCTGCGCAATTATGACGCTCGGCTTGCTGAGCGCACAGCATTTTTGCAGTATTTTTGTTGTGCGCTCAGCAAGACGCGTGTCATAGTTGCGCAGGTCTGAGCAAGAAGGCTCCAAGTCGAACGAGGCTATTGTGTCCACACTCACACTTATTAAACGTGCATTCTGTAATGTTAAGATGATTTTGATGAATGAACATAAGTTAAATAACAGCTAAATTAGCGCAGTTTTTGAATGTTTCTTTTGATAACATTGTGTACTGACTGAATTAGTTTAACTTAGGCCAAAAGAGTAATAATATGATTTGACTTTAAAGATCTCCTATTATAGTACTTTTCTGGTCTTAATTTCTTGTTAAAAACTGCTATAGAGCAACCTGACACGAATCACATCACAAAAAACCATGTAGATTTTCGGGACACTCTTCCTCTCACCCTAGCGCACAGCAGTAACTCTCTATACTCGGCTTTGTGCTTCTCCGCCCCCCCCCCCCCCCCCCCCTCCTGCAAACCCCACTCCGTTGTGATTGGTTACCTTCCTTCCGGAACAATTTCAGCAGCACACGGGTAGATTTGAGAGCAGGAAGGTGGGGGCATGGCCGGAGCTTGCCTGAGCAGCACGTTACCATAGATGGAAAAATCCGGAATCGTGACGACACGATGGCAGGAAATTTGAACAGATTTGAACATGTGATTTCTCGACCGGCTGCCCTAGTGTTTAGCGCTCTGCACAGCCACCCCAGACGGTCAGCAGGGAATACGTCTAAATGCATGAACGTAATTATTTGATACGCTAGTATGGTTAAACATGACTGTAAATCATTATAACAACGTTTATAGGTCATAAAAGTCGAAAAGTATAATAGGACCACTTTAAAGTGTCAAGTAAAATGTTGAATATATTATTTGAAGGGTTTTTGTATTGTATTATATAGAGTTCCTGTTTAAAAGTTATTTGATATATAAGGGACATTTCAAACTATTATAAAGAGTAGCTATGCATTTACATATGTTTGATACGTTTATACTGTTTGTTATATATATATATATATTGAAATTGCAAAAGTGACAAATATGTTTATTGTTTGATTTCATGTTGTTATAACTGTTAGAGTGGAGTTACATATCGCTGAACAGGATCAAACAACAGGATTTATAACAACACACCCTCTTGGCTACCACTAAGTCAAGGGGGCAACAGTCACACTTAACCCGTCTG
Organism: Hyperoplus immaculatus; assembly: GCA_949357725.1. NCBI lineage: Eukaryota > Metazoa > Chordata > Actinopteri > Uranoscopiformes > Ammodytidae > Hyperoplus > Hyperoplus immaculatus. The sequence goes on from OX442370.1 coordinate 16,471,853, forward strand.
TATATTTCTATCTCCGTATGAGTGTCAACACAAAATGAAATAACAGAAACCATCTTCCACAGAGCTAAAATAGGGTTTCATTCACTGTGTTTAAACAGCGAATATTATGTTTTGTACTCACCAGTAAACGTTGAACAGAGCGTCCTTATGATACCAGCTCGATGTCTGCACTGTGGCACTTACTTTCATTTATACACCTGAGGTATTTCCAGTTATGCTGCACCTCTTACTGTAAGTCAACAGTGATTGTTCCTATTAACTCCTCCCTGATCAGATATGGTTAGAGAGACACACATTTTCTTTCCACATTCCAAATTCCACAACGTCAAAATAAGAAAAACAGGATTGCTGGTTCTGTGCTGTCTTTTTTTCTAATTCAATGGAGAAATTAATTACAGGCAAACTCCACTTAAACCTGCAGTGTGTAGAATTTTGGGTTTTATTTCCTAGCAGATTTTGTAGAAAGAAATTATAATATCCATAAGTACATTTAATTTAGTGCATAATAGCGGAAAAAAAAGTTTTGAATAATTTCTTTTTCCCTTAGAAAGGGTCTCATATATGTCCATATTTCTGCATATTTTGGATCAAGGCCTAGTGCCGCCATCTTGAAAGTGTCATAGTTGGAATCTCATCAGGTGCATTATTTAAAATTTAGAATTGTTCTTGTCCTTGAAGGCCACTGTAGCTTCTGTTATTATTCGAAAGGGTTGGGGTTACCCAGGGAGTGTTGCATTCTAGAACTTTGTAGAACTTTCTTGATGATCTCATATTACACACTGCACCTTTAATAGCTCAGTTGTGTTTGGCAGCACTACTGCATAATGTAGAAAGCCTTGAGTCATTATCAGTTGGGGATGCACACAAACAGGTTGGAAATGAAAAGAATATGTTTGTGCGGATTTGGAAATATTTTATTTCATTATATTCTAGGCAAACCTTTACGGTGCTCTCTAACCATGCATAGATCAAACTCCTCATGGGGCCCATGTCCACAGCATTACTTTGATCATACTGCTGAAGATACTGTATAAGATGCTAAATATGAACCAGACAATTCATGTTTTTATCAGGAATCAGTTCATCTTAAAAAAATCTTGCGGGGTCCATGCTGGGAAATATGCTCTTGATCTCATGTGTCTGAACAACTTAACTTGAGTTTAGTAAACAAAGAGTGTTGCTCTTAAGTCAAGTCTTGTATATACAGTATGTATACGTAGATATAAGTTCTGCATTAGTTCCTGAGGAAAGCATTAGCAAAACATTCTGACTTTACTGAATCTAAGCTCAAAGTATGGTTTAATAAAGACACTGTCCCACTCATTGAGACTCATACATAAAGCTGCTACAATAGACGACATATTAGAAACGTGAAGAGGAAATATCTACTGAGATCTCAAGTTATTTGTATGGACTCAATGACTGATCTGATGATAGACAGAAATATAGACTTTATTGAGCAAAGGTTCAATGGTGTATGGTAACTGGTATATTTTAAAGGCACAGAAACTGGTGGAGGTGGAAGTGAGATGGCATGGATCATTTCTCCAGGTGTGTCAGGTTCTTCTCAGGTGGAGTTTAGGAGTGAGGGCAGAGCATGGGAGAAGCTTGTAGCGCAGAGGAGATGAGGGAATGATGTGCTGCTCTGGATACTGATACTGGAGGAGGAAGGATAATACAAGCGTTTATTTATGACACATTCACGACATAATGAGAGGTGGAGTGGGAACAAGCATTCATGTCAGAATCTGTATTGTCATTCAAAATCCAATCGGATTATCGATCATTTATAAAACTGAGGATCTTTCATTACAGACTGTTGCTCTACCACTAACAGTAGCCTATACACATCAAATACAATACTAATTTAACATAAACACAAGCTCTTTTTAAAGAGGCTATACATTGCTTGTTGAAATGTGTAAAAGGTGCAAAAAGACATAGTGATTTTAAATGAATGAATGAATGAGATGAATGGTACTGACCTTGCACATGCTGGAGCTCCATTGATCTCAGTGAGCCACACTCTGGGGTCATGACATCAAATCCAAAGGGTTGGAGCAGGCTCTGGTAGCTGCTCGGTGATGATACATGTCAGAGTGACTCCTGTGAAAGCAGAGCAGCAGAGTCAAGTCTCAGGTCAGGTTGTCACCCATCAAACAGTGAGTAAACGAATGCATCCATATTCTGTTTAACTGTAACAAAAGGACCAGTTTCCTAAATATTTTATGACTATACGAGGCATATGTTCCAATACTTGTTATATGATGGTGTTAAAAAACTGAGCAGAATGTGTTAATCATTAATGTGAAATGTGCAGTTGAGACGACTAATTACTCTGCAAATAATATGGATCTTTAATGCATGTGGTGGATTAAGAAAGACTGGAGCTACATAGTATGCGTGTCACCTGCACCTGAAGGCTGGAGTCTTAAGTCTGCAGGCAGCAGCAAAGGAGTAGGCTGGAGGTGGGGCTGACTGATGGTAGAAGATGGACTGTCCTGGAACACAGCAGGGAGAAGGAGATGGATTCTGTAGGATGGAGGTCCGGGCTGGATCCGGAGCTGGGAAAGGAAGGCCAGTGGAGGCTGCTGGTCGCTGGTAAGGACTAGAGTCAGGAGAAGGCTGGACATAATTCTGTAAGTGACATAATTCAAAAACTGCAGGTAAAGAAGCGGAGGCTGCAGCTGCCGTTGTTGGTTGAAAAAGGTTGTGGGTGAAGGTTCAACTTACTGGCAGAGCTTTTAAGTATAGGTTTTGGTGGCAGTTTCTCTGCTTTCAGCCAGAATCTTCCGGTGGAGAAGAATGCTGCATATTGTGGATAAAGCTGTGGTTGAAGAATCAGGTTTGTGTCAGTCTATCAGAATCTGCGTGTAGAGTCAAGAGGCAGATTACTCGAAGACAGAGGCTATTGGTAGAGGAAGATGCTGTTCTTGGCTGGCAAACGCTTTTGATGAAGGCTAAATTATTTGCGGATGGAGGCGGCAAATCCATGTTCTGGCAAAAACTGTAGGTGGAGATTGGGTCTCAAGCTGTCTGCCAGAATCTAGAGGTGGAGGCTCCAGATTGCTGGCAGAGGCTGCGGGTGGAAGTTCAGGTAGCATTGTAGGTGGACGTTCAAGCTGAGTATGTCTCTAATAATCTGCAGTTGGAGTCAGAGGCAGAAGCTTACTGACAGAGGCTGGGAGTGGATGTTCAGGCTGTGTCAACTACATGTGGAGTTGGCGGCAGGGGTTTGCTGCTAGAGGCTGCTTTCTGCCTGAATCTGCAGGTGGAGGCAGCAGGTTAATAGCAGAGGCTTTAGGTGGAGGAAGCTGCTATAGGTAGCTGAAAGATGCTCTAGGAGGAGATTTGGGCTAAGGCTTTCAAGCTGAATCCTTCAATGGAATCATCAGCCGGTCGGTCTACCAGCAGAGGCTGTGGGTGGAGGAAGTGGCTGTTGTTTGCTGGTTAAGGCCCAGATCCCACCGAAGCGACGTAAATAACATTGTTTCCATTACTATTAAAACGTAAGTGATAGCAACCTGTAAATGAAAATAATAACCATGGATAGCGAGCTTACCGGATAGTCTACACAGGACGCTTGCCTGCCACGGGTTATTTCAGACAGCTGCAACTCTTCCCTGTAACTTTCTAAAACAGTTGTGTTGCGATCCTTTGGTGTGAACTTGGCTTAAAGTTGTGGGTGGAGGTTCATACTTCAGCTTTCTGCCAGAACTTGCAGATGGAGGTGAAAGCTTCATATTCTGGTCAAACTTCTAGGGCTGTTTCCATCTATCAGAAACTGCAGCTGTAGGTTATTGACAGAGGCTATAAGTAGAGGAATCTGCTGTTGGTTGCTAGCAAAGGCTGAAGATGGAGGCGTCAAATTAATGTTCTGGCAAAAGCTGTAGATGGAGGATCAGGCTGCGTCTGCTGGAACCTGTAGGTGGTGGTGTCAGCAGGAGTCTGCTGGTAGATGCTGTGGGTGGAGGTTCAGGTGGTATTTCCGGGTTTTCTACCAAAATCTGCAGATGGAGGCAGCAGCAGCAGATTCTGGCGAAAGTTAAGAGCGGATGTTCAGTCTTCGTCTGTTCATCAGTAGTCTCTGACAGCCAGACCACACGACTACTGTGGTGGTTTGTTTGCAGTTCAGGCTGTGTCTACAGGTGGAGGCGGCAGCTGCAAATCAGTCTGGAATGTCTCCAATGTCCCTGGGTAGGAGCCTGGCCCCATCTGTTATTGGAAGCAGCACTGATTGGTTCTTGTAATCATTAACGTCAAGCTGGATCGACAAATAAGCTTGTGAGATATTGCTGGTTACACAAGGCTAGATTTAAGACTTCATGAACCAATCAAAAGCTGCCTTTCATTATAGGAACAAACGTTAGGTCTGAAAGTGGGTCCAGATTGGCTCCTCCCCACGGTGATTGGAGAAAGTCCAGACTGATCTGTGGGAGATGAACAAATGGGAAGCCTGCAAGATCAGGCTTGTCTCGCCAGGCTGGTATTTGTCTGCTTTCTGCCAGAATCTGTATTTGGAGAAGAAGGCTGCAAATTCTGGCAAAAGCTGTAGATGGAGTTTCAGGCTGCTTCTGTCCGTCATAGTCCGCAGGTGGAGTTGGCAGCAGAAGTTTAATGACAGATGCTATAAGTAGAGGAAGTTGTTGTTGGTTACTAGCCAAGACTGTGAGTAGAGGTTCAAACTTCTGCCTGCCAGAATGTGCAGGTGGAGGCGGCAAAAACATGTTCTAGCACAATCTGTAGGCAGAGGATCAGGCTGTGTCTGATTGTCAGGATTCACAGGTGGAGGAAGTCACTTAAGGTCGCTGGTAGAGGCTGCAGGTGGAGGTCTTCATGGAGGAAGTTGAAGGAGGAGGCAGTTGCTGGCGAAAGGGGTGTTCACACCAAACATGTTGTGCGTAAATTTCTCCGGGTTACGCGATAGACGTGAATGGAGAGAAATAGTTTAAATAAACGTTGCTGATAAGTGCCCTCCCTTCATGCGACACAAATATTTGCTTTGGTGTTAAATATGGTCCAGTGAAATATATCACTTACTTATTCAGCGCAACACTAACATTTCCGGTGAATGCAATAAGCATAACGGCCTCCACACACATCCTGCGTCTACCTCTGGAGCGCGTCGCCTTACCTTACTGCTGCGTCTCTCGCACTTTTCTCGGCCACACATGGAACGTCTCAGCAGCTGCTGCTGCTGCAGCGCTGCTTCTAAAAGCCCTATCTTTCTACATAGTTTTCATTGATAATTCCCATTAAAAATTAAGTTCTTTCATGTAATTTATGTTGCATATGATTTATATTGAGTCTGGACAGTAATCCGTGCGCCCCATTGTCTTTTTTTTGCCACATTTTCGCTTGTTGGAAGTTTTTCTTTTAAAGGGACACACCAGGAAATGGTGAAACTACAGCGAAAGCTGCCGGTATGATGTCAAAATTACTCTCAGTAGAGTATTTCTCTATCAGTTAAAGCAGGCCGCTCTAGGTTGATTACACGGTCAGTGACAAAAAGTCTGACGCAGACGTGCAGTAGACGCTCAGTAGAGGTAGGATGTGTGTGGAGGCTGTAAGGCTATTGGGTGATTGTTCGAACATCAGCTGTTAGCTAGAATATGTAGATGAAGGCAGCAAATGCATGTTCTGGCAAAAGCTGTAGTTCAGCTGTGGTTCAGGTAGCATCTTGTTTGTCAGAAACTACAGGTGGAGTTAGCGGCTACAGGTTGCTAGCAGAGGCATAAGGTGGACGTTCAGTCGGAAGCTGTCGGTCAGAATCTGCAGGTGGAGGCTACAGGTTGCTGGTAAACTCGGCAAGTGACCGAGAACATGCAACCCTACGATTGACTACTTTTTAATGTATTTTATGACTGCTTAACTTGTTTGTTGACATTTAATGTGTGTTAAATCTTGTTGTTTTAAACCATCTTCAGGCATTCTTTTATGTCTGGTTCAGTTGGTGAATACAAAGACAAATTTCCACTCCAGTGGACAATAAAGATTCTATTAAAGGCTGAAGGTGGAGGTTCAAGTGGCATTTCTCTGCTTTCTGTAAGAATCTGTAGGTGTATGAAATGCTGTAGATTCTGGCAAAACTTATAGCTCTAGGTGTCAGAGAACGTACGTGTCATAGCTCAACTAGGCTGTTTAATTGAACTAATGTGTGAAACCACGGAAGTGAAGCTGACTGCTGCGACATCAGCTAATGGGGAACTTTTTAATTAACAAATCAACAAATAAAAGGTCTATAAATCAATTAAAAAGAACGGGAGGTAAATATATTTATTGACTTAAGTGTTTCCAACTCTACTGCAGGTGGCAATATGCCCGCTTTCAACTTGTGAGTATTGGACTTATTTTCGGTTGACCTAACTTGGTAGTATGCAGCTAACGGTTAGCAAGTGGCAAACTAGTACCATGTCGAGTGGTGATATAGATAACTATACAGCTTTGTGCACACATGTGTGTACAGCTTTCTTAAGCCCAGTTCAGACCAAAGATTCGCCTCGCAACGACTTGGAACGAGACAGTTTTAGAATGTCGCGGGGGAGAAGTCGCAGCAGTGTGAACTGCTCGTTGCAGCGCATTGCAAGCCGTCGCAGAAGATGTAACATGTCAAATCGCAAGGTCCAGTTTTAGAACGTCCAGGCCAGCTCCTTGCGAGCAGTTGCAGTTGCCTCTCGTTGCGAGGTGAATCTTTGGTCTGAACTGGGCATTATTCTTCCTTTGTTGTTGCTCTTCTGTTAGCACTGAATGCTATTCAACCTACGGGTCAAAGCCCCAGGCTGGACACTGTGGAGTGTGCTGAGCCTTTGAGTAGCTTGAATTTGATTCAACTTACCTGGCTGTTTTAGATTTAGAATTTGATTTAGTACAGTTTCAGTCTAACATGTCTACATGTACTTAAAAGGTGCAGTTTCAGTTGGACTAAAACAATTAATTGATTTTCTCTAACGTCATGTAAACGTAGGCTACTGACTGTGGTCTGAGGTTTAGTTCTGCAGGTTACTACCAGACTGTGCAGGTGGAGGTTTACTGGAAGAGGCTGAAGGTGGAGGCTGAAGGCAGCAGATGTTTCCTGTGGGCTTGAGGCAGAGGTTAGAGCCACAGTTGAGTCCAAGAGGCTGTGAGGGGTTCTTCACCTGGCAGCCAGAAGGTTGAGGTGGATGTCTGCTTTTGAAGGTGGAGGATACAGTGGCTGAAGAGGCTGAGGAGGAGATGGAACAGACCTCTTGAGCTGGATTGCAGTTTAACAGGCTAACACGTGGAGGCTTCAATGTTACTTTTACCTGAGTGCCTTTTTATATCTTATAGTATATCTTATCCTATCTTATATTATATTATCAAACTGTATCTAATATTATATTATGTTATCTTATCTTACTGTATTTAATGTTATCTTATCTTATCTTATCTTATCTTATCTTATCTTGTCTTGTCTTGTCTTGTCTTGTCTTGTCTTGTCTTACTGTATCTAATAATACCTTTTCTTACCTTATCTTATCCTAACCTATCTTTGAGTTCTGTGACTTATTTACAACTACAATATTATGTACAGGTGTTCTAACTTATTGAACTATGCTACATGCTTCACTTCTATGAGCTAGGAGACTTAGCTCTTTTGGGGCTGGGCTCTGCTGAAACATCCACATCATAAGAGGGTGGACAGTCTCCAGAGGAGCCGTACGCCACGTCCACATGCACGCGCCCGTCTTCATCCACCGACTCCGTAAACACAGGACGCTGCAGTCTCTCCCACAGCTTCTGCTTGATACGACGTCCCAGATCTAAACTGTAGGGACGCGGGCGGCCACTCTTGTACCTGTGAGGAACAGAAGAAACAGAAATGACATCATCATGATACTTGTGATTAAATAGCTTATAGAAGGACATATTGACTTATAGAGTTTAATGTGTGTAATAAGGTGCATTTTGGCGCCAACTAGTGGTGAAAAATCTACATGTCAAAGCTCCCTTGCTGACCCCTCCCTGTGGGAAAATGTACAGAAGCTATGGTGGCCTTTAAGGACTGGAAGCTAGTTACTAAAGAGGGCATCATCCACCACTGTTATATCAGTGATGAGTGAGTGAGGATGTGTTTTGTATTATTATGTTAGAATACATTTCTGCAAAGTCTGTTCAGAAATACACCATTCCCTTAGGGATAACATACTGCACTTTGAAGTGGTGGAAAATGGGATATAAAGGCTCATGATATTTGAGCCAAACCTACTTAAGCATGTCATCTACCACATCATGGTAGATCTTCTGGTACTCTTCTACTGAGCGGTTGTGTATTTTCAGAGGGCCGTCATCATGGTGCAGTGCAGCAGTGGAGGGCTGGGGGACGGGGGCCACGTTTGAAGCCACCGGCAGGTTGGCAGGTGAGATGGGAGACTGAGGCCTTCGGACCAAATCCAGCGAGCCTGGAATATCAGCAGCCTCCTGGGTGGAGGTCTGAGGAGAGGGAGGGTCATCTCCAGCAGAAGAAGCTTTGGAAGGACGGGCCACGGAGGTCCGCTTCCTCTTCTGGGGACGGCTGGCAGCAGCAGCAGAGGGCTGGAGCTTTGGCTTTAATATTCAGGACATGGACAAGTCAGTGACACAGGACTGGATGGCAGGCTCCTTCACAACTGACTTTACAATGTCACAAGACGTAAATCTACATCACATGTCCTGCAGGGGACTACTTAGTCAAATAAAAATACTTCTAATAGCTTGTTTTACACCTGGCTGCAGGAAGAATTTCACTTCACTTTACTACAGATACTACCTAGTAGTTCTATGAACCGCGAGGCAAACAATTTTCGACCAGGGAAAATATAGTTTAGTAGCCAACACTTTAACCCATTGATGACTATGGCAATCTAGGATGCATGTCCTTAATGCCTGAGGGTTTTCTGAAAAAATAGTAGGAATTGTCAAGTCTACCAAAACCTTAATATCTAAGCCTGTGTAGCACATAGAAACATGAAATAAAATACATTTAAAAGTTAAGGTTCACAGGTTTTATTTAAATATGCTCCCTTAGCGCTTACAAACCAACAAATATTTCTAAAAATCGTCAAAAAGAGATGAATTAGAAAATTATTAAATATTGTTAATAAATAGATGCAATGTGTTGTGTGATTTTCGTCAGTAGTCTATAGTAGACCTTGATTCTGCGCACCAAACGCCACTAACTGTTCTGTCGCCGACATAGCTGGCGTATTTTTTTAATTATTTTGTTTTATTTTTTTATTTTTAATTTTTTTGATTGACATGATTTTTGGCAAACCACACAACTTTTGGGTGGTCACGTGGTCTTAAACAAATCAACAAAACCCACCTCATGTGTATTTGAACCAATGACAGTGCATTCTATGCTGGGAATGCCATGAAAATTAGATAAAGTAATAATGCTGCGCGACGCAGCATCAGGCAGGAGAGCCAATGTGGCATCGCGCAGCAGCCGTCATCAATGGGTTAAAGAAGGTTAAGCTCCTGGCAAGCAACAATATGGTACAAGGTCACTGCGTGGCACAATATGTAAGGTTACCTTTGACCTTCAAAATTTATTCAGTTCATCTTTGTGTCTTTGGGTCCTTAGATATTGCGTACGATATACTCAAAATCACGGTGACCTTATCCTCCAAAATGTAATCAGTTTATCCTCTACTTAAATTGTGAGTTTGTGCCAAAATAGTCAAGCTCTAAAGCTTGTGTATCATGTTTTAAAGCTGACTTATTCTTTCATCTTCAAAACTGTGAACATTTTGGGCCTTTTTCAAATGCAAAACATTAAAGTCCAAATGTCTGACCTGGACGTCTCTGCAGCATGGACACTGTCTGCAGGATGATCCAGTCTTCCTCACAGCCTCTGCCCGGCGAGCTGACACTCTCCTTACTCTGCCGTAGTCGTGTTCTAGCAGATGGTTAGGTACGTCACACTGCAATACACACATACACACGTTTTTTTTTTTTTTTTTAACTTTTATTTTAGTGGATTTATGTTTTCTTTACATATGGACAAAAAAACAAACAGAATAAGTAAACACATACAATACATACACAACACCCAACCCCCTCTCCCCTCCCCCTCCCTCACATAAACAGACAAGGAATACAGAAACAAAGTGAAATAATTAACCAAGACAAAATGATTAAGAAAATAAGCTATAAGTACAGAAGAAACAAAACAATGATAAAACAAAAACTAAAAAGACTAAACTGGGGCAAACCTCACACCTTTCACACATACACACACATGTTTGACATGTATCTGTGCCGTATGGAAAGGTTTTTCCTGTGCTACATTGATTACTGTAATTGAAATAATTCAGGAAGATGTCAATAATGAAGATTGTAAAAAGGTATATTCAGGTTCCGTATAACAATATTTAACCATTGCTTGGGCTTAGTTATTTACTTATCACAGCAGAATTTCAGTGAACAAAACTCTTAAAGCAAAGCAGCCAAACAGACCTTACCAAGTGTTCACCATCATGTTTGGTCAATGAAACACATTTTTCCTCATTTGAACATCACTATACTTATGAGAAAACATATTTATTTCTTTTAGATAGATTTTTTTAAAAACCTTGTTCAGTTACTTGTTTTTATTTTATTTTGTATACATAGTGGTTTAAAGACCTGAACTTTGCATTGATTTAAAACATTTATCTAATATGATTTTGCCTCGTAATATGGCATTTAGCTGTTATAATTTATAAGCATCCTTTAATCCTACTATACAATTCAGTTGGAAATATTGTATTTTTTTCTCCATTACATTTATCTGATAACTGAAGGTACTAGTTACTTTACCAATTTGCACACTAAATATATAAACATTGTATGCCACCCAACAGGCCTACATACACAAATGAAAAATGTGTCGATAACTTAATTGATATAAATTAATTGGCTATTGACAGGGGTGGATTACTGCACGGGCACACTGGGCACAGGCCCAGGGGCCCAAGGGCTCAGGGGGGCCCTTAGCCAGAGATACTGATAGTAACTTTTTATGTTGCATAGTCAAAGAGCTCAGTCACTGATGTCAATAACTGGGTCCAAAAAGGAATAGCCTAAATATAAGGATACTCATTAAAATGTAACAAGATAGAAATCATCATGGGCCCCTCAACTAGTAGGGGAGAAATACAAAAGCAGGTTAAAAACAACAGCATTAGTAGCTCTGTCTAAGGGGCTTCATGAGGGGCCTTGAAGCACATACAGAAATAAGCTTTCTATGTGTGAATTCTAAATGTTTCATAAAAAGTAGCTATCCACCCTGAATCTGTTGAAATGGGCCCCTCCATCATAGAACATGGGTCTGCAGACCCATCTACTGTACTGTTTTCACAGTTGCAGAGTAAAGAAGAGTGCTGCTTGTTTAAGAAAAATCTGTAAAATAATGTAGCCTCTAAAATTTCCTCTCAAAGTGCACCAGATTGATGCATTTTACTTTAAAAAGGTAAAAAAAAAAATCCGGGGGGGCATGCCCCCGGACCACCCAACAAGGTACAGGGTCCCTCCAACAGTATCCCAAAATCCTGTGGGAAACACTGACTTCCTTAATATGTTTTTGCCATTAATTGTTTGTATCTGTGTGGAAAAGTCAGTGTACCGGACTGGATAAGGGACGAGTGGGGGGCCCTTTAAGAGTCTGTGCCCAGGGGCCCATTATCTCATAATCCGTCTATGGCTATTGACTATTTTCACAAGTTTAATTTTTAATACAAATATGCCACATTTGTAATTTTTCCAACTCCTAAAATTTGAGTATTTGCATTTCCTTTTAATACTTTTTCTTTTTTTCAAGCAAACAATTTATGTATAAAAAAAAAATACTTGAATCCGCTATGAAAATAACATGTATATGCTGTCCCATGCAAAATGAGTTCCACCTAAAACCCTGCATTAATAATCTGTTAGTTATATAATAGTACAATAATCACATCTCCATTAAGTAGCCTACTTTTCTTTACTATACTTGCATACTTTTACTTAGGTAACAGCAGGGCTTTAACTTGTTAGCCTATCGGAATATTTTTAAAGTTTAGTATTTTTTACTTTTACAATAATTTTTCCAATACTGGTGACAGATATCTGTATTGTATGATCCATAATATTCAGCTCCACACGTGCCTACTGTGTAATTATTAGTATTATATCAGTGAACTGTAAGGGTTGTGAAAGCCTTTCAAAGTGTTGAGAGCTCACATTGTCCATGATGGAAGTTAGTTGAGTCTTTGGTCAGTCTGTGTGAGTGTGTAGTCCTCGTCAGGGAGAAGAAGTCCTCAGCAGAAGCGTTCGTTTGGAACAAATCTCCCAGTGAAAAGGATGAAACTCTTTTCTTGACCGTTTGAGGGTTTGTGTATTTTTACAATACAAATAGAATCTTCTATGAATGATGCACCTGGAGTCTCCATGTGCATCATTGATAAAAGATTCTTTATTAAAAATACACAAAACCTTGGAGACCAAACATAGCAACCATGGAACCCTGCACCACCATCTTGTGCATGTGTGTTTCTCCAGTCACACCTGACCTCAGTGATCTGAAGTCTCATCCAGTCAGCCTGCTAAAGGCCTGAGATCAGGTCCAAATGTCACCAATGACTGTCCTCAGTCTGCTGTCAATCTCATCAGCTGCTGCTTGTGTAGTTCTCCAACAATTATAAATGAACAACTAACTGTACCCTGTTTTACCACCTGTTAGGTGTTCTTTATATTTATTTCACATAAAGTTCTGTCTCATGAATGAATGAATGATTTTATTTGACCATTTTGATATAAAAACATGAACAGCATTCTGTCACACATTAAAATACATAAAATAGCCAGGGATAGACACAAAAAAGCCCGAAGGCTTATTTCCATTGTGGTCCCTGTACACAAAACATACACAAAATATACACATACATAAAAATCACACACACACAACAATGACCCCCACTAAGGCAAGCCTAATTATGCATAAGCCTCATGCCGGTGAGTGGAAGCCATACACCCACTCAATGTCCGGTATGACTGTGTATGAATGAACAGAACCTGGATCCCTGTAAAGTTGAACAGTTTAATACGTTGCTGAAGACTCACTTTTGTTGCATTAGCCTTTAACACAAGATGAGACTTTGACACCCCTTATTTTTGTTCATGTATCTTACATGTTATTTTTTTTATTGTATCTTGTACATGTATATATATATATATTTGGTTTTCTTTTTATGTATATATATACTATATATATATATATATATGTATATATATATATATATATATATATATACTGTGTGTATATATATATATATATATATGTGTGTGTGTGTGTGTGTGTGTGTGTGTGTATGTATATATATATATATATATATATATATATATATATATATATATATATATATATATATATATATATATATATATACTGTGTGTATATATATATATATGTGTGTGTGTGTGTGTGTGTATATATATATATTTTGTCTTACCACAACATGTGAAATATAGCTAGCATGGCTCTTCTAAAGCTTGTTTACGTTATTTCTTGTTTGTGTGCGTTTCATAAAGCTAATCTCTCAGTCAGCTGCTCTGCATGAAATCGGCAAATAAACCAATCAATCAATCAGTTTATTTGGTCATATGCACCGTTAGAGAGCAATGAAATTTGTCTTCCAGTTCACACCTCGCCAAGAAACATATAATGACAGTGACAATAACATGGGTGGACAGGAGAGAGTGTAACTGCAGGGTCGCAGCAGTGCCGCGCCCCTCTTTATCATAGAAGGAAAAGGAGAACAACAGGGAAAGACAGGTTAAAAAAAATGCCAATCGCGAACTACGTTCCTACGGGATCCCGAAATTAATATCCAATCACAAGAGAGAACGCAAACCGACACCTGTCTCACTGCCGGTGCACGTGCAGAGCAACAGACGGGTGAATGTGGGTACAAATCCTTCCCAATGTCTGTTTTGATGGTTTTTATCGTGTTTTATCACACTTACTTATCTGAGATGATGCTAGATAACTCACTGTTTGAAGACCGCAGTGCATTAATGTGGTGACGTAGGGACGAGGGAGGGGACTGCTAACTGCAGTCAGTGACAGGAAGTTAGCTAAACTGACCATTCCGCTTACTGAACCTTTAAGCCCATGGACCAAACATGTATGTAGCTATTTGAAATCAGAATCCATAGAATCCAGAAATGACCTGTCAGACCAATACTTGTAACAAGTACGCTTATGTACAGACTAAAAACAAGAAATAGTTAGTAATACACTTGGGGGTCATAGTCACATGCTGTAAGCTTTAATGCTAAAGGATGTTTTGAAATCTAGTTTCCTAAATATACTGTGAAGTCAAATGAGTGATACAATAAGTACGACCATATACAAATCTCTGCATTTCGACTAAATATGTTTTTTCTATTTTTGTTTTCACAAAGACGGGTTGGACAAGGTTGGCGGCTGTGGGGAAGTGGCTAGGGCGGTCTTCCACTCAAGTGCATGGTCGGTGGTTCGATCCCCCCGTCTCCCCACCACATGTCAAAGTGTCCCTGGGCAAAACACTAAACCCTAAATTGCTCCCGATGGTTAGCTTGCACCCTGCATGGTAGCTGCTGCTATCGGTGTATGAATGTTTGTCTGATTGGGTGAATGTGTTCAAAACAATGCAATGTGAAGCACTTTGGGTCTGTGAAAAACCAGGGAAAAGCCCTATAAGTAAAGTCCATTTGCCATTAAGTTAAACATTTCAGCGTATGTTAAAATCTGCCTCGGATTAAACAATAATATTTTGTGCAATTTTAAATGAAAATGGCCATACTTCAAATATATATATTGGCCTATATATTTTTTTTTGTTGTTTTTCTTTATTTCATGCTTGTCCATTTGGTTGGTGTTTGAATGTTTTTTTTTATGCGTCTGCCATCTAGGTCTTTATAAGTTGCTGTTTTTCCGCTCTCCAGCTGCTATTTAATGCGCCTGGTTACCGCAGTATCCAATGTGGGGAAAGATTCAACAGTATCCTTACAACCGCAGTGGGAATGCTCCACAACGGTATGGGGGCAATGTTGCCCTGCAGGTGTTTCCTTTGTGGAAATAGGTGGAAAATAAATTGGCTGCAAATCGTCCGTACTGTTTTCGTTGTAAATTAGTTGCAGTCCGTCCTGTTCCAGATATTGCTTAGTAGACCGGGTTTTTTCCGTGGCAAATCTGGGCAATGAATCACCTGTATGTTTGGAGAGGTAGTTTGACACCTCAGCAGTAGCATAATGGTCAAAAAGTCCTACAGGTTTCTCTCGTGAAGCCAAGAATTTTGATTTTGTAGAGCTTGGCTTGACTGTGTTGGAAATGGGTGAATGGTAGGCCAGCTGGAAATCTACCTTACCTTCCCCGTCATAGACGAGTTGCAACCTGTTGCGTTCCAAGAGTTGCCTGGTGGATCGGGTTTGATCGGTGCCGAATCTGGGCAGAGATTTCCCTGTACCTTTAGCACGGTAGTGGGACCCCTCCTCCCCAGAAGGGAACTCTAGCGCGGCTGCTCTGGGACGTGGCGGCACAGGGCGACACTCCTGATTCATGCTTAGTTGCAGGCAGTCGCGTTCAAGATAGTTTTTCATAAAACGGGTCTGGTCGGTGGCTAATCTGGGCAATGGTTCATCAGTGTTAGAGTAGTACTCGGGCTGCTCCCCATCGACAATTAAACTGTGTCCTCCTGTCTTTGTTGCTAGAAGAAGTGAAACATTTCGTTGACTGTCTGCGGCCTCTCGAAGTTCATGATACACATACTGCTGGAGTTGCTTCTGCCTCTCAGCAATCTGTTCAGAATTCTTCTTTTCGATGTCATCTTCTTCCCTTTTCAGCTGTTCCAGACGGGCACGACTTTCGGCCATCGCAGTGAGATTGTAGTCTCGACAATTCATTTTATTGTCCCTGACCTTCTTGGTCTTTTGGTTTTCTTTTTCCAGAAATAACCTGGTGCACTCTTTCTGAGCCTGAGACCAGTCGATTTTGCCCTGTTGCTCTGCCTCCTTCATTTGCTTCTTCTGCTGTAATTTTGCCTCCCTGAAAGCAGAGATACTTTTGAGAGCTGTATCCCTCTTGTCTGCGTTGTCCTGTTGCCTCTTCTCAACGCTGGCATCTTGTGCGGCCATTGCTTTGGAGAATTTGGCCTCTTCATTCACAGTGTCAGAGGCGGTCTGCTCTTTCAGCCAGGTATACATTTGGTCTCGCACAATTTCCTTTGGTATCTGGAGCTTTCTGAATTCATCTGCTGTCACACTTTTTCTTTGCTGCCCTTTCATTTCAAGGTCCAGCTGAACGTGCATTGTTTGTTTCTCCTCTATATTCAGCCTATGTGCCTCTCTTTCCATGGCCAGGCTTCTACCGGCGATTTCCTCCAGTCGAGAGTTCAAACTGGTTTTCTTTGACTCTGCTTTTTGCTCTGCCTGATGTCTTAGTTCCTGCAAATGCAAGTCGTGCAGTTCTCGGAATCTATCTCTCTCCTCCTTCTCCTGCCGTCTCTGCTCCTCTCTCAGCTCTTTGTTTTTCTCTATTCTCTTAGTGTGGTGGTCTGCCGTGGCAAGGTTATTAAGCCGTCTTTGATGAGCTCTTTCCATTTCCTCTCTGCGACCTTCCTCCCGTCCACACCTCATCTCGTCTTTCTGCTGTTGTCCAAGTTCTTCGGCCACTATTTTTTTCTTTCTTTGAAACTCCATCAGGGCCTCATTTTCCTTCTGCACGTGAGTTCGTAGGACTGCAGTGTTGAATTTTCGGACGCAGACGTTCTGGTGAAACAGCTGTTTCTTGGATCTGGCAATGGCTTTTTGCCAGTCCTCTTTCTTCAACTGCGTCTCCTCCGCGGCGAGCGTATTTAAACGATCCTTGTGCGACTGTTTCTTCAGTTCTCGCGATTGCTGCATACGAGCGTTTCGAGCTTCGCGCAGTTTCGCCTCCGCTCTGCAAAAGTGTTCCAAATTGCTGTCGACCAATTCCTGCCTCGTGTACACTTTGGCCTTGGGCTTGTTTAATAACGAGTGGACTCTTTGCCATTCAGCCCTGGACAAAGTGACCTCCTGTGGTGGAGCCATTGTAATCTAATTGAATGTAATCTGTATTGTAGTCTGTCTAATTTAGCGTCTAACCTGTGTTGTATTCATAGGTTTCAAAGCACAAGGTCAGAGGGAGTGTTGATGTCACATTCTATGACACTTTCCCGTGACATCACTTGCCTTTGATGTCTGAGAAAACATAAACAACATTTAAATGGTATTTGGACTTGGTTACTGTTGTTATGCAATTGACAATTAATAGAATGCTTTGCCATTCCACAGGTTAACTTGTAGCTGCATTCCATTATTAACCCTTCTGTTCTACTGTCTACATAGGAAAAGTGAACACACACACACATTTACAGAGCAAACTACAGAAATATTACAATGTTGAACGTACCCTGATGTTTTGTCAGATGATTCCTCAGTGAACATGGATAACATGGTAAGAATGTCAAATGTCCCACAGCTAACTGTTGTTGCAACAGCAACATACAACAACAGTTGTATTTGGTCCATTTGGTTGAAATGTATGGATGTATTCATGATCAATTTGACTGCTTGCTGATTTAATTAGAAGATGGTTTGTAAATGCACCAACCATGACGGATAACGGTCTCATATTTTAAACATGTAGGTTTTCTAACATTCACATCTAAGTGACAAGTGTGTAATTGACCTGTGAAAAAATGCCCGTTTTCTAAAAACTCGATTGTGCTCTTCCTTTCAGATTTCGTCAGATGAACTGGGAGAGCTGAGGTGCAGTGATTTGGATGTCCCGCTGTTCACATCAGAGACTTTCCGGGAAGTGGTCCTGTCATATCTCCATGACATAGAGTCTGAGTAAGTCCAACATTTTAAAAAATGTCATCAAACAAACCTGCAGCAGATATAATGTGTGTATGAGTGGTTAAAAGTCGGTTGTCCATAACCTTTCTTCATCTTTTCTCCCAGGCAGTGGATGATCCTGGCAGTTGGCAACATTGACGCTGACACAGTCATACTGCTGTCAGACCTCTGTCGTGAGATTGTAGAGATTGTCTGCAGCCTGGTCCTGGATGAGGTTACACCCCAGGTGAAAAGCTGGATTTGTGGACAGATTTTCTGGGAAGATGACAGCAGCTCCATCTCCATCTATAGTTCAGACTCAATGTAAGTCAAAGGCTCAATGTAAGTCAAAGGCTTCCACAGCCAATTACTGTGTTATTCAATTGACATCTATTCAAATTAAGAACTTATATTGGCATGACATATCAGAAATCAATATTCCCAAAGCTAAACATAGATACATCATTATTAACATAGAAAATGACTTATACTTCATTTGCGCGATCTTCAACATCTTAACTGAATCTAGACTCACATTTTATGATTTTAGGACAAGTCTTTTGGAAAAACATTTGGATTTGGATTAGTTTTGCATCTTTTTACTAGATGTTACTGTTCTGGTCAATACTACCTTAAGTAATCAATGTTGAGACCAAACCAGTGGGATGTGTTTGAATAGCAAAGCCCAGAGCAGATTAGTTGACTAAAGTACAATTGTCTTTTTAAGGTACGGAATTGAAGGTCCACAGGGTGAGCGTAACTATTGCACAGTTACAGCAGAGGATATTCAAGCCAGCCTGGGAAATTCACTTCACCGCTGTCTGGAAAACGTGCTAGAAGTTGAAGAGGAAACATCTGAGTACTCTGAAGGGCTGCTGGAGCTAGTTGCTGAAGAGGTGGCCAGGAAGGTCAACCGCACACTGACAGTCATCACACGGTCAACAACGTCTTCCCCACGATCGGAGGAATCTGTTGAGAGTGTGAGACTGGAATCTCCAACGAAATCTATGGTTTACAATGTCGCCAGAATATTGGCTGAGGGCCTGTGTAGGAAGTACAGTCCAAGGTCCTCTGATGAAGTTAGCCAGGAAAGTGATTGTTCTGAGTCATCCATGCCAGATGAAGTAACCATCGTTGAGGAGTTAAGCCCAGAGCTGTTCAAAGACTCTGAATCACAGGGGCAGTGGAGTACAGACGTGTCCAGCTTTGAGGGCTCAGTGTCTCCCGTCAGTATCAAGGAGTTACTGCAAGAATATAAGACCTTTCTTGCTGTGTTCCTTGGTAAGCTGCTGGACCACATCATCATTGAGACAATTAAGACCTCTGTGATGGACTTGGACTTTGATGGTATTTTGAAAAATCTGATGAGGCATGTGGGAGAACCAAGTTTCTCCACCCAACTGCCTGTTGGACGCCTCCACCGTACCATCTTTGACAATCTCTGTCTGGAGTTTGGATCCACCAAGAGGCTGCAGGCTGCAATCATGTCTAAAGATGAGGCATTCGAGAAGGCGATTGCCAGGCAACTAAAAATGCAGCTGCCGGAGGCTACACCAAAAAAAAACAGCTTTGTTAAGAAAGAAGAGAGACCAATTTCCAGAAGAAAAAGCCACACATTATCTCCAGCTTGTGAGGTTGACACATTGGTGTCCCAAACTGAAGTCGTCCTCCTGGAGAATGGATCAACACCACAGGACCAGAAGAAAGAGAAGTGCAACGCCATCATCAGGATGTTCTCCACACTGTCCCAGATTAAACACATACTGAAATATACAGTATGTGGATCACAGGATGACTAAATGGTATGGTCCTCCTAAATTGAGCCCTTCCCAAAGATCATTTCTTTGTCCATCTTGAAAAACAATCCCTGGGTTTCTCCTAATAATAAGATGGTTTGTTTTTAGAGATGAACACCTACGCTTAAAAGGGATGTGTACGTTTTAAGTAAATAATAAAATATGGACCAGATTGTCAATTTGAAAAATGAGCGTTGAGTTTAATTCCTCCCAATGAAAAGCCAAACCAGAAAAGCACTGTCCAGTGCAGTTATTAGTGTTTTAGGACACATTGGCATTGAAATAAGAAATAATAGAAACTGTAGCAACATGTCAGGCATACAAAGGCATGCATCAAACAGATCAACCCACAGAAAGAGTGGGTTCCCAATGCAGGTCTGGTGGGGCTTAACATCTTATATGGCCCGTGTTAATGTGGTAAACCCATGGTGGCCCAGATTGTCCTCACATACAGATGGCTGAAGATGTAGTTTGCAGTTGTAGCCTTTTTTTGTGTGGGGTTTGCATGTTCTCCCTATGTAAATAGTCCACACATCTGCAATTAATCTATACTTCAATACATTCTGATCATTACTTTGAATGAATGGTTGTGCATCTCATTTGTCATCAATTCACTATCAGGGATAGGAAAAGGGTCCATAATAATAGATATAATAAAGGTAGGCCTATTGTTAAAGGTGGAACTACTATTACTATGGAAGTATTTGACAAATAAATTCAGTTGCAGTGTTCTTATTTTTTTTTTATTAAAATGTTCATTGTTTTAAAGTCTCCAGAATGCAGGAAACAGTGTCTTAAAAGTTACATTTGTTCTGTGTGGTGTGAAGCCGCAATGTGATGATTACAAGCTTTATTCCAAACTGTAAAAATGCACTCTATTCAGTTCTGGATCAAGTTGAACCCCAAATATCAAGTCATTTTGAGATGACAAAGAGGCAAAGCCAGCTGATATGAACAGTCAATAGGGGTATTCAGTAGGTTGTTGATGCACCAACTGCACACGGCTAATCATGGGCTGTGTTCGGAAAGCCATACTAACGTCCTACATCCTACATACTCAACATCTATATACTACATACTGTCTACTCAAAGATCGATTGTGTATGTGAGGTGCGTCAAAACATTTTTAGTTGAAGTATACAATCAATAAAGAATTTCTTCTTCTTCTTATAAGAGTCCGTCCGTTTAGACGCTGTTTAGCGTATTACCGCCATCCACAGGTTAGATATAGAACTCGATTTTTACATACAGTCCTGTGTTGTGCAGGAAATGCAGAATTGTAAATAAAGAATTAAAAAAAAACCTTCCTTGTTGTTTTTTGAAAAGACGCAATGCATTGTGGGGCGGTTGAGTATGAAAAGTATCCAATCGATCCATACCCAAAATCTTCCCGGAAGTTAGTACTCATTCGGGAATTTCTCGCATACCCAACCGTCACATACTGAAATTGAAGTCAAAATGAGTATGAGTAGGACGTTAGTATGGCTTTCCGAACACAGCCATACCCTCAATATATGCGCGGGCCAATCATGCTCTGCGGTCATAGGTCAAAATCACACAGCATTTCTAGCCCATAAGCAAGGTCTTCTGGATAACCAGACCGATTTACCACTCACAAGGCCGTTTAAAAAGATAAACCAATGTGAGTTCCTTTTCATTTTAAGCCCAAATATTTACCTTGTCATCATCTTCAACCGCTTATCCGGAGTCAGGTTTGCGGGGCAGCAGCTCAAGCTGTATTTTATATGTAATTCACAGACTGCTGGACAGAAATCCAGAAGTCCCCTTTGGCAAACACAAGGGAAGGACAAGTGACAGACAATGCATATTTTTTATATAAAAAAAAAAAATCTGTTTAATTTCAAGTTCAATTTTTGTTTTCTATTTCATTAATAAATTGTTTTTTTTTAATCAAATGCAAAAAAACTAACAAAAAAACACTGTAATATTGGCAATATATATACACAAGTCAACGTGCTCTTTAAATATTGGCTTTGGCCATTGAAGAAACCCATATCGGCAAATGAAAAGATTAACAGTATTATTTCAGCTGGCTTACATGTTATCCTCAAAATGAATCCATTTAGATGTAGCTGTGTCTTTGAACGGAGGCGTTTTCGTTTCATTGACGTACACACAAAATCCAACCGGAGCCTCGTGAAAGCTCAAATAGTGTGTAGCCTAAACCGATGTAAGAATGCGGTTGAGCTCGTGAAGATGGAGGACACAAACAAGGTGATCTACAACATTCCACATAAACACAGTATGCACAACAATGAGAAGACATATAGCCAGAGCGGATGAGGTCATTACAACAGCTCTTCTGGCTCCAAAGGCAGTTTTTGCGACCTTTAAAATGTACAAAATAAAACATTGTTCCCATAGGGATACAGAAGATGTGTATCTGTCCACACAGGAGCTCACAGTGCACTGTGTCTGTGTCTTTAAAGGTGGCTGTATTCCATTCACCACCCAGGCAGAGTTTTTATTTTCCATCAGTCAGTTTCGACCCACATCCAAAAGAAAGTCAATAATGCATCTGAAAGTGTCTGTGCATCCACCCTCCCTTTACTCCCCCTGTCGCTCCACAACCTGGATGTTGGCTTTCTTCTTCTTGCTTTTGTCTCCAGGTAGTTTCAACCTCTGCTCCGAGACCTGGCTCCCCCCCTCCACAGAGTCAGATTCCTCCCCGGAGTCAGTAGAATCCTCCTCTTCAGAGTCACATTCTGAGCCGCTGAGCTCCACCAGCGCCACGTCCTGTGGACAAAACGCAAGGAATTAGGGCCTCGACAATATGGACTTCTTGCGGCCGATGCCAATTCAAATATCAGGTAGTAAAATATTCAGATAATTGATGTATCTGCCGAGTACATTTTTAAAGAAATAACTCCTTTTTAAATCCCTTAAATATAGTTCCCTTGTGGAGAATATGCTACTGTTGTAGAATGCTTTTACTGTCAAACATTAGCATGAACTTTTTTTTTTTTTTTTTTAAGATTTTTTTTTGGCATTTTTAGGCTTTATTGATAGTGCAGAGAGAGGGGAGTGAAATGCAGAGAACGACCGCAGGCTGGAATCGAACCCGGGTCCACTGCTGGCCGAGGCCCATGGGGGGAACGCCCTACCAACTGAGCTAAGGGCGCCCCCAGCATGAACTTTTCTTTACTGTAACGTGCATTGGCTTAACAAAATACAGTGTGTCTAAGGTTACATGGAGCATTTTCAAACTCAGACATGAAGCTTTTTTCTTTCAAGGAATGAATGTACAGTATACATGAAAATAACTTATTTTACACATAATTAATTTATTATTAACTTTATAGAACGCTCACTCCACAATTAAGTCATTTATGAACCAAACTGAGCAGAAGTTTGGTAGCGGTATTGATAGTGTGCTATCTGTGCTCAGCTTGTTCTAGCTGTAAGTAAGAATGGAGTCTGAGCACACTCTACTGGATAAATAGCTCAAGCGAGAGTGAGAAAGCCTACACATAACACTCACCATCTCTATAACCTTCTCTGCCTCCTCCACGCTCTCTATGTCAAAGTGTCCAGCAGGAGCGTCCTCCATCTGCTGCTTTAGCTTCTCGTTGGCCTGGGCCATCTGAGGCAGGAAGCTGTGCAGCCGCTCCAACACTGGGCAGCAACACACACACACACACACACACACACACACACACACACACACACACACACACACACACACACACACACACACACACACTTTAACATCACACCTCTGTTTCCTATCTTACTGACAGGTCACTTACAGTCTTACATTCAGGACTAAAGAGAGCCATGCTGAGTTTGGTGCCTACATTCATCACACTTATGGACAGGCTGATCTCTTTATTTAAAAAAAGGTTTTAATGTAACACCATTCTTTTTTAACTTTAACCATATGCCTTATTACTGCCCTATGTGTTGTGCTTTGCAAGTACAACTGATCAATGTTGGACTGCTGATGTGATGTGTGTGGCATATTGTGTTGGATATGTGAACTGTACACTGAAGCTCTGCACAATGAACTTGCCTAACAGATGAATAAAGTTTGACTGAATTGAATTGATGGGGTTTGATTAATCATGGCAACACAGCATGTAGTGATGAGGTGACATTTGGTCTCACCGCTGCTCCTCGGGACTCTCTCCGTCTGCAGGGATCCTCCGGCCTTTGGCTTGAGGAGAAGCTTCTCACTGAGACCTAGAAGCACAACAAACAAGCTCACAGTGAGTTGTAATGGGGCCTGTTTCTATACAGTGAAAAGGGTTGCATCAACATACTACCTTCAACACAAAGTGTTGAAAACGACAGCAATGTGAACTCTGTAGCAGGTAGTTTACATCATGTTATGTTATCATCCTACAAATGTATTATTAGCAGCCAACTGTCATTAAACTCCTTCGTTTCAATTTATGTTTGACACAAGAAGTCAACTTTGTGGACTACATAACAGTGAAATACATTTCATTCATTTGAATAATCATCTATGCATTTTGGATAAGGATAATACTGTTTAATTGTATACATCCTCAATTTTACTTATGCATTCCTAAAAGCTTTATGTATCTATCAACATGTATTGAATCTTAACTGTACAGCACGTGCTGTACATTTATGTAGTAATAATGCCAGGCAAGGCATATTACTGTATCACACAACTTATCTCTGACGTTAGCAAGATCAATCACTTGTCATCACAATTCTTTTTCAAGATAGTTGGCAATGTTTAGCTTGGTATTCAAATGACAAAACTCTCCTTGGAGATAAGGAGGGGAACCTCGTAATGTAGGAGACACAGTTGGCTTGCTAAATCCATCATGACATACTGATACTGAATTAAGAGTTGGCCAGTTAACCGTGTATTGAAGCTAAACACAGGCGGTAAACATTCATATTCTCCGCAATTTCTAACAGCATAACTTCCAATATGAGCATTCAAACCTCCGCCGTTGCCACATGACAGTAGAGCCTGTGAACTCGCTTTCTTGTTGCTTAAATCCATTTTAGACACCACACAGTACTGTTCCCTTCGACATGTGTGTAACAAGTGAGAGTAGCAACATCCGGGCGGAACGTAGCTGAAAAAATAAATGTTGAAACCAGATTTATAGCGCCGTCTACCGTTTGGGAAGACCTCAATTATTCGACTGCTGTCAAGTTGGCTGTAACAATGACACCGACGGTACATATACAACGAATGTGAACACCAATAAATAAGTTCACTGAAATTGTAAGAAAATGTAATAAAACGATGGGCTTTAATGAAATGGTCAACTATTTTACTATGAGCAAGGTGTACTATCAAAATATCTGTGTGGCACTTTTTGTTCTACCTAGAAAAGGACTGAAGTGTAGGGGGAGATCTCACTCTGACTTGCCTTTGTTACCGTTAAAGCCCTACGGACATCAATCATTTATATTTTTCTGCTTTAAAAAAAAGATCTTCTTTATTATGTTTTAGCCCTCATCATCCTCATCAAGTATGACGTGGAAGGGAAAAATCCATTATGTTCAAATTGATTTGCGTACTTTCGTCGTTGACTATGCCAGTCTACGCCGGCTTTTTTCCCAAACTGCGTGGTACATTTTCAAACATAGACGAGCTTTGGTGGCACTCTTTGCTCTGACGCGTCTCTTTGGCTGGCTGGTTGGCTGTCAGAGAAGAAGACTCGCATCTCTTCTCCTGGATGAAAAATGTCTCCGTTGCTGAAAGGTAACTAATGAAAATGAAATACATTCTTATGCTACTATATCAAGTATTTTTTTTTAAAACATATATTTGGTTACCAGCTAACAGTGGCCATTGTATTTTCCAGGTTAACCCATAAGAAAGTATGAGGTCTTGCTTCCTAGTGTTTTGATTCCTACACAGCTAGCTTACATAGCCCAGTGTTTGCTAACACATCCATAACTCGCCAACATTGTGGTGTTTAGCATGGTTATCAGTAAACATGAACTTCAGTGGTTAGGAGGCATTAAACGAAATTTCTAACGTCACCTTAAAACAGAAAAATAGTAATGCTATGAACCGGGACTGGCAGTGGCAGGTAGTAGCCTACAATATGAAAGGCCTGAGCACTAATTATATGAAGTTCAGGTAAAAAGTGGGCAAACTGTAATCTATGGTCTTTGGACTGCATCGTCAACATTAGACAAGTCACACAGGTGTAAATAAAATGCAGGTGTGGTTTTTAGCTTCAGTCGAGTCCGTTGCGTTTCTTATGCTCTCTGTCAATTCAGATACTAACAATGTATTAGGTTGTTCAGTCTACTATGAATTTCTAAACCTAAAGATTTTCGTCCCTCCACCTTAAATTAAAGTCCTGACTAACTATCTCTGCTGTTTACCCATACAGTGCAAACATTATATGTTACAATCTCTATTTATCTGTCCTTAAAAGTTGAATTTCCTCTCTCGGGATCAATGCAGGCTTATCTTATCTTATCTTATCTTATTCGTTGTATTTGGTGTTACAAGTACCTGACTCTCCACCTTCACAATAGAGGAATGCATTTTGGCTAACAGCACAGTGAGATGCGGTGCACTAAATCATACCCTGCGTTCCAATACCAATACTTCCATACTATTCAGTATGCCAGAAAAAGATTTAGGATGTCCCAGTACATGCACGGCAATTGTAGTATGCTGAAAATAAATAAATGCCCCACTAACTCCAAAAGCATTTTGGAGTATTCGTCTTTATTCTCGACATTTCTCGACATAATGAAAAAAAAACTTCCTTTATCTGAAATTTTTTTTCTCTGCTGTGGCCCTAAAACTCTTCTGTACTTTAGTATGTAGTGTAGTAAAAAGAAAAAGTATGTGATTTGGAACGCAGGGATAGTGTGCTTATGGGCAACAAGGTGTCCGCCTTTAAAATCTGATCACAATATCGTCAATGCCAAATATTTCAAGTTACAAAACAACAAGAAAAACGTGTTAGCTACTGTATTGAGGTGGACACAGATTAAATGTGCTGTCATTTATGTCATGTTGACATGAAGCTGCATCTGGTACAGCTGGTCTGTAAATGATTAGAAAACCACTGCTGTACATTTAGAGCCTTTGACTATCTGTTAGTTTGTGATTACAGTCTTCTAGGTCTTCCTCCACACATCCACACTCTCCCTGTCACTCTCCTCCCTCCACCAACCTGTCTTCCATTGCTCCATTTCCAAAAGAAAGTATTTTTGAGCTTTCCCTATTTACTGTATATGTTCACTAACAAGTCTAAAACAAGACACCTTCTTAGTGTTTCAGTTGAAATTGCAATCCACAGTGTTTGAAGTGCACCTGGCTGAAATCCATTCTGTTTTGAATGTGTGGTTTAAAGTTGTGAAAGCAGCCAGTGTGTAAGCATTTGTACAAAGTGCTGGAAATCCACAGTGTTGTGCAGGTTGTGATATAAGCCATGAGATAAGTGTGTGTAGAGTTTTGAAAATTGTGTTTTAAGCAATGAAAAACAAGCTAGAGTTTGGTCCACATGAACTGCTGCTGTGCATAGTGTTGTTAGAGTTTTGCACATGTTGCTCCAGTTGTGCCCACTGTGGTTTAGCGATCGAAAAAAACTGTAAAGCTAGACACTGCAGGTGAATATAGGGTCACATATTTGATATTTCTGAAAACCTTCAGAATAGTGCTAAGAATGATTATGGGAAAGTTAAGTTGATGTAAGTGCTTCGGAAGTTGAGAAGTTGATTTTTGGTTTCAGCGTATTAAAAACAAAAACTAATGTAAGAGGTGGTTGGATAGGAGAAATACTCAGATGCACACAGACCAGGTTAACACCTAAATGTACATGTTGGACCCTTTATTCATATTAGTATGAGAGAAGACATGTTGGAAGCAAAATAGCCCCACATCTCTGAATTGACCAGAGATTGAACATACAATGTTTATGACAGGAGCAGGGTCTACTCTTAAGAAGGTTTTTGTCACTCTTCAAAAGAAGTGACTGGGTTGACAGTGTAACCTCATCCCTCCCTTCAGGCTGTCTTTTCCTCTGTTCTAACCTCTGCTCTCTTTTCCTTCAGACGGATAGACTCCCTGATGCCAATTTCTGACATGGGATAGTGGACCTGAGCCAGCTTCTGTTTTATGTCATTTTTCCCACACCCCTCTCTCTCTCTCTCTGGCATTGATATTTGGGAGATGAGACGCTGGGGCCCTAGACCCTTACCATGAGTATCCAGGGTCTGGGAGGAGCTATCGGGGATTCCCTGGGCTCAAGCCTGACGGTGCGCATGAGCGGAGCCTGGAGCGTAGCCCTGAAGCCAGTTTCCTCCGGGCGGATCGCCTCTCTCTTCCACACCATGGTCCCCACCGGGTACACCAAGCTGCAGCAGGACGAGAGGCTAGCCATGGTGGACCTCTCAGCTAAACCGGAGGTGGCCTCGCTCCAGAACGGCTACAGACAAGAAGCGCAGTCCCACAGTATAGAAGGCCGTCGGCTGCTGGACCGAGCCTCTAGGTTAGGAATAAAGCATTTATTTTCTCTATCGGGATAAAATGCGTGAGGGATTAAGGGCACATTCACACTAGGCAAGCTGTACCGTGCCCAAGTACGGTTTGCCTCCTAAAGTCTAGTTGGGTTGACCAGTGTGAGTGCCCCGTTCAGTACTCAAGCATGGTACACTTCCTCGTTCCTGGGCACAGTTGGGGGAGGTGTGCTTGGGCTAGATATCCAACACACAAGCACAAGCACAAGCTCAAGCACACGCGTTGCTTACAAAAAGGAGTGTTCTATTTGTGCAATACAAATAATTAAAAAAATACTGTAAAATGATTGCGGTATGTTTAAGTGCCATTTTCAAAGTTATTTTTAGTTAAGTATCTTGATAAAATCACATTTATTATGTCCAGGATGATAGTGACAAAATTTTTTTGATATGGTTCCCATCCCTCCTCCAGGTCTTCAGTGACTCTATCAGACTGTGGAGATGGAGGGGGGGGCTACTCGGAGACAGAGCCCATGCTGGCTGAGAGGAGGCTGTCTGGGGACGAGGCAGACGGAGAGGGGGCGGAAGAGGCGGAGGAGGAGGAAGAGGAGGAGGGGGGGGTGAGAGCCAACGTGCGCCACTACCCCAAGGAGTCCCCCCTGGCCATGGCCCTGCAGATCCTGCTGCCTTTCCTGCTGGCTGGGTTTGGAACCGTGTCAGCTGGAATGGTGCTGGATATTGTGCAGGTAAGAGCTTTCCCTTACAATACAGGTTCAGGTTACTTTATTCGCACCCGTAGGTAAACTTGTTTCGCTGTTTAAAAGTGAGACTCCGTTACACAGTTTAAGACATCACATACTGTACTGTACACAAATGGGACAGTTACATAGGTAAAACAATGAAAGTGCTCCAGTGCTAATCCAAATTTGGACACTTAAAACTGACCAACATAACCAATAACGCCTACAAAATTAATGTTGTGCAAATGTAGCAGTTCCTACAGCCTGTTCATCAGCAACTGTTGTTTGAACAATTTAGCAGGATGCATTATGGCTTAGGGCTCAACTTGAAGAGTGATTCCTGTCTATTATATCTTGGGTCTTATTTTTTGTTGTGTGGGGTCATTTCTGTCTGTTAGGACAATATTGTACTCAGTGACGTACTTATTGAGATATGGGATGGGAACACCATGTAATGTCATCACTAGAACAAAGTCTGAAGGGGCAAAGAAAAACACATTGGGACAGACTGCATATAAGCTCTTCATTTAGAGGTCAAACTTAAAGGTACAGTGTGTAATATTGGAGTAATAATCGTCATCTAGTGGTGAAAGTTATATATTGCAACATTCTGTGTCCACGCCTCCCGTTACTACAGTAGCCTTCAAGGACAAGAAGCTAGTTACTAAAGATGGTATCATCCACCACTGCCTCAAGTCTTTCCACAATATCAAGTGATGTTGTGAAGTGGTATCTAGTTTTGTTTATATCCCTGACCCACTCAGTTCTGACTTATTTTCAGTGTTGGTTGCCTCTCTTGGAAAAATCGGTAACACTTTATAATAACTATCCGTTGTAACTCGTTAATAGATCATTAGTAAACTCTTAATTAATGATTATTAATGATTTGTTATTTGTTTGTTAGCAGTTTATTAAGGATTTATAACAATGGTAGATAGTTAATAGCTTAATAATTGAATCAGTTCATCTGGGAGGTAATCCGAGATACCGACGAGGCTGAAATAGGCTATAGACTATACACAGTGCATGGGCAACTGAGGGCAGCCCCATTTTCAAATATTTTTAAATAAACTCAATACACACTGTGCATGCCATGGACTAGAACGTGACGTGATCAGTTAATCTCGGATTACCTCCCAGATGAACTGATTCAATTATTAAGCTATTAACTATCTACCATTGTTATAAATCCTTAACAAACTGCTAACAAACACTTAACAAATCATTAATAATCATTAATTAAGAGTTTACTAATGATCTATTAACGAGTTACAACGGATAGTTATTATAAAGTGTTACCGAAAAATCTTCTCAATCCCTTTTTAGATTTTCCTTGAAAACAAATTAAAGTTATGTTTATAGGTCAGGATCAGAATGTAAAGGCGTTGTGCGCATCCCTGACACCCCCTAACAAACACACTGGTTGCATTAACTTCCTCCTTAAACATTTGCAAAGGCGATTTTTCTATAATATTATTAATCCTGCGTTGTTTATGTCCATGTTTGCGTGCTTGTAGTTTTTCTTCTTTGTTGCACATGGCAACACATTGCTGCGCGACACCCCCACTGTCAGCAGAAACAGTGTAGAAAACTTATTTTTATTTATTAAACCACCTGCATGCCCCGAGCGCATACGTGTCTGTCCTCGTGCACTGTACAAACAGAATAGGGATCCACCCCAAACAAAACACACAACACCATAGCACCTACTTGTTACACAGGGTTTAAGAAAGGTCAGGAATCAGCTAGCACGTGGACCTTGAATATAGTTCATTTTGTCAAACGGTTAGCAAAGGGATATTTTTAGTCTTGACTGAAATGTGGCCTGTGATTGCTGCATGCTAAACTCACCCAGAAAACTACAATCTTCTTGCTCCATTCAGTTAAGTGTGTGTGTGTACACGTACTACAGTTTGAAACACTCTCACACACACATCTATTGATTCTTTACAAGACTTTGTAGATTCAATCAGGTCACTTGTTCACAAGTGCATTTTGCATGAGGTAACTTGCCTTATCTTAAATAGCATGATATTTGAATACCAAATGAGGATCAGTGAATGTAGAGTTAATAGAAGGTTGGACATGTTGAAGGAAGGTATTCTATGACAATATTTGAAGTATATTTAATGTATTATTAGTATATGAAGTATTGTATGACATTGTTTTACCCAACAGCATTGGGAGGCGTTCCAGTACATCACGGAGATCTTCATCCTTGTCCCGGCTCTGCTAGGCCTCAAGGGAAACCTGGAGATGACTCTGGCCTCAAGGCTGTCTACAGCGGTGAGAGAGACACACACACACACGCACGCACGCACGCACACACACGTATATTGTTCTGTCATAATGCAGTTTTAGCCGGCTCGGTTTTATTTTACTTTTTTATTTTGTTGCATCATTTAAAAACAAATGAGCTTGAAAAGTTTCCAGTCAGCCTCACGACTTTTCCTTTTTAGCTGTGTTGGTTGTATGATGTCAGTGGGTGTGTGTGTGTGTGTGTTTGTGTTGCATCATATTTTTGTGGTGCAGTCTCATCTCCACACGCTCTCTCTTTGTGTAGTTATTATTGGTCATCTACTGTATGTGCCTGTTCTGTAGAGCTTTTACAGTCTGTAATTACAGCTCTAATGCATCCACTCTGTCAGGACGGCCGTCACTGCTACCACCTGGACCTTCTAAGTTCAAGTTATAAAATGAAAGGTTCAGTAAGCGGAATAGTCAGTTTAGCTTACTTCCTGTCCCCTCCTTCGTCCCAACGTCACCACAGTAGTGCACTGCGGTCTTCAAGCAGCGAGTTATCTAGCATCATCTCAGATCCGTAAGTGTGATAAAACATCATAAAAACCATCAAAACCGACATTGGGAAGGATTTTTACCTGCTCCGCCATTGTAGGCGCATACACATTCACCAATCTGTCGCTCTGCGCGTGCACCGTCAGTGAGACGGGTGCCGCCGGTTTGTAGCGTTCTCTCTTCTGATTGGTTATCAGTAGTGGGATCCCCGAAAAGCTTATTTGCTGATTACATGCAGGGCGGGTGACTGAGAGATCGGCTTTATGAAACGCGCACACTATGTAAGTGATCACTGTATGAATAAAGAGCGATTTAACACTTATATTAACATAAATAAATCGCTTACTTTCACCTTTTTAAATTTTCAAGCAAGAAACTCATTTTTGGAGTGTCTTCAATGGAGTTTAATGGGAGAGCTACGGGGATTAGGAATGACTTGAGGAATTTGCTGATTTAGTGGAGTGACGGGGGGGATTTCCTCTAGAAGGAGGTGGGACTGGAGACTGCCAACAGGACGGATGCACAGTCAGATGGCAGATGTATCGCTCTACTTTGACCCCCAGAGCAAAGGCTGTTTAAAAGGGAAGAGCACTCATTCTGTACGATATACCAGTACTGAAAAAGTCAAATACAAAATGCCTTGCTATTGGAGCACAACATTGTTTCATAGTTGTGGGTCATTACAGAACAAACAAAAAAACTATTGGTTATAATTCAAGCAAATGGGAGCTCATTTTATTTGGGTGTGATATTAGTCAAATTTATGCAATTTTCTACCTAAGATTTATTTTTGTTAAATGTTAGCCTAAAATATGACATAACCCAGTCTTATGAAAGGCTATACTGTACATGATCAGTCTCTTCAAAATCCAGATAATGGTATCTTTCAAGCTAATCAAGGCTTCTGTACATATGACATATGTATCACTGTACTTAATCTAATCATTTTTAGTGTGGAGAACCACCCAAAAGTATTGAAATTCCTATTGATACCAGTATGCAAACAAATGGTTTGGTATGGAGACAGCACTAGTCTGAACCATGAGCACACAGATTTTTTTTTTTATTTATATATTTTTTTTAAAGGTATTTTTGTCATTTTTATGCTTTATTGATAGTGTAGAGACAGAGAGGAGTGTCATGCAGAGAACGACCGCGGGCTGGAATCGAACCCGGGTCCGCTGCTGGCCGAGGCCCATGGGGGGGGGGACGCCCTACCAACTGAGCTAAGGGCGCCCCCGAGCACACAGATTTGCAGCACATGTAGTCTCCTCAAACCGGTGTATGTATTGTACATTGAGTGCACCGTCAGAGATGTCTCAGTGTGTCCAGGTTTGTGTGTGTTTGCCTGCGCTGCTCAAACACTGCAGAGTAAAGGAAGGTTATGAAGTGACAGAGGAGAACTGTGTCTTTGTTTGGTTCTTGGCTCTTCCTTTTGGGCCCCAACTCCCCCCCCCACTCCCCCCTGCTCCCTGCACACAGGCGCCACATTCACAGTGTTGTGTCAACACGGACAGCAGAGCCCAGTGTGAGACCAAAAACCATTTGTCTTCATGTTACTGTTGTTCTCCGCAGGCTCAGCTAGGCGGAGTTAGGCAATATTATAACAAGTGACCGGACTTTTCTTACTTTAAGGGCCGGTTTCACCCCTGATAGTCTGGTTCTAGGTTACTTGCTTGGTTTGCACCAGATGCAGGAATGAAACATTCCCTGCGTTCCAATACCCCTACTTTTCTGCTGTTTAGTATGGTAGAAAAAATTATTTAGGATGTCCCGATTCTCGAGTCCAGATTTAGGATGGTCAGAAATACTACATCCGGACAAGATTTTTAGTATTGAAAACAGCATGCTATTTGGGTGATTTCTGACCCATAAGCCCTGAAGTGATGTCACATCGACGGAGCCTCCATATGAAAACAAACAGGGATGAGACGGATATAAAAGCAAGAGGCAAGATCAAGGCGCAATGTTATGATGAAATAAATAAGTAAAAGTATGTCCCAATAGTATGCCTACTGTATCCTAACTAGATTATTTTTATGGTCAGCTGTAGTATGTACAATAGAAAAAAGAAAGAGTATGCGATTCGGAACGCAGGGTTAGCTTGATTTTTCACCAGGTTAGATTTTCTTTCACATCTATCGTTTTCTCTGGTCTGAATCAGTTGGGGAAGTGAATCAAAATGCAGCGTCATAAGAATACACCTGAGAGTATTATTTTCATTCATTGATTGGTCAGATGTGTCTTGAGGCGGAAGCAATATAACGTAGTTCCTTCACTGCTCTACAATTGGTCAGAATTTCCACGCGGGGAAAAATACAGAAATAAACTACAGGAAGTAGAGGTGGAATCGAACCAGTTTGTTTTGATTTAACATGGCAGATTTGAAAGCGCCCTTATTTTGTGATATATGTTATTATTCATCAATCAAATCAAACAAATTTTGCCACTTGCCATGTCTATGTTATTTGAGATTTGTGGTTGTGGCTCAGGTGGTAGAGCGGGTCGGCCAATGATCCAAGGGTTGGCGGTTTGAGTCCCGCCCTGCCACCTGTGTCATGGTTGTTGTGTCCTTGGGCAAGACACCTCATGCACCTTGCCTCGTGTGAATGTATATGACTGCTGTATGTTTGAGGTGGTGGTCGGAGGGGCCGTTGGCGCAGAATGGCAGCCACGCTTCACGTTCCTAGGAAATAAAGCGCTATATAAATCCAATCCATTATTATTATTATGGGCTTGATGCTCTGTAACTGGGACAAGACTGAGTGTTGTAACCACAGATGTTGAAAATACTTATTTGAAAGGCTAAAAATTAAAACATATCCAGTTCAAAGGCGTATGCGTATTTAAAAAAACAAAGCCTACCTTCAGCTTAAAGGTGCTCCGAGGAACTTTCAGTTTGTGTTAATTCTTGCACCCCCTTTAGACAAAAGTGTTTTTACTATGCCAGCTGTTGTTCTGTGGTGAGCATACCCATGACAAAGGCATTAAGAAAAACTATATAAAATAGCATTCTTTGCACTGATGGTCTTGTTTGCTGTTACATAATTAATTATTAATTAATTAATAGTTTATGATCATCAAAGGAAAAATTAGACTGTTCAGAAATAATTAAAAGTTCCTCGTGACACCTTTTTAATTTATGATGTAAAGCTGTATGTATGAAAGAGTATGAAATTTACTTCATATTCTGTCTCACACAACTCCGCCAACTTTACTTTGGATACCCATCAGTTTATGGTGATTTGCCCACTTTGTTGTTTTTACTCTGTACGATGAGGACTGCTGCCCATTCAAATTGGAAAGAAAATCGGCCATTGTTATCAGCAAATCATGAAAAAAATCTGTCCTACCTCCCAACACAGGTGAATGTGGGCAAGATGGATTCTCCCATAGAGAAGTGGAATCTCATCATTGGCAACCTGGCACTGAAGCAGGTAAACACACACACACACACACACACACACACACACACACACACACACACACACCCTCTTCCATGTTTCTTTTTGGCGCATACAGTACGGACAAGTGGCGGATATTCACTTACATTGACAAACATTGATTTTGACAAAAAGCATTCTCCAGAATCACTGACTCCACCTTTTTAAATGCGGGCACAAAACCTCAACCTACATACTGTCATATTTATGTAACACTTTGGTTACGTCATATTCTTCACACACATGGTAATTGGTTGAACCCAGGTGGGCGTCCACACAGACCATTCTATTGATCTTTGTCTGTGTGCAGTTAGACTGAGCCACAAGCTGTGCTAATCATCCACCCACACACTGATAAACACACCATTACACATGCCACGTCACTGGGTTTTGACCAGCTGAACAGTTACGCAACAACATCTGTGAGCCGGAGGTGTTATGTAATTAATACAGTGGTTCTTGAGAAGTGGGACAAAACAGGGTGCAATGTTGAAAAAATACAAACCCTATGTTTAGGCAAATTAAATGACATGTATGTATCCAACATATACTAAGCTACTGAGCTTAGCTTTGACACAACCTCCCAGCTTTTGTCCTTTTGATCAAAATGGGCTTTTTACCTTGCTATTCCTTTTTTTGTGTCAACTCCGTCAGACACCAAAAACACAAATACACGTTCCCTCAATTTATGCTAGACCCATGAGATGTATAGTGATCACAAATATTCACCAAGACTGACAGAGGCCACAACAAATATTTTCAAAATGTATATGAAAATACTTTTTTTATGTCGATTTTCCTCTATGTTCTTCAGTTGAACTGTGTAATAGAATTTTTTAATTTAAAATGAACAGCAATCAAGATGTGTTTCAAATTTTAAAACACATTCTCATGTTAGGTGACTGGTTAGATTGTCACATACTGTACAGTATGACCAAGCATTCCTCGACAACAACTATGAAATATCATTATGCAATATATGTGTGTAAGTGTGTCACAATCATGTCTATGTAGTACATTACCTCCCTTAAGTAGTTTATACTTATCCTGTATGCGCTGTTGGCTTATTTTTTTTACACACACCATAGTGCTTGTTTTTGTCTAATCATTTACCATTGGCTGTCCCCCAGGTTCAGGCCACAGTGGTGGGCTTCCTGGCTGCTGTAGCTGCAGTGATTCTGGGCTGGATACCAGAGGGGAAGTTCCAGATGAGCCACGCCGTGTTGCTCTGCTCCAGCAGTGTGGCCACGGCCTTCATAGCCTCCCTGCTGCAGGGTAAATACACACAGGCAATGCACGCACGCAAGCACACACACACACACACACACACACACACTCACACACACACACACACACACACACACACACACACACACACACACACACACACACACACACTCTGACAGCTGAGATCCACAGTGTAAAGTCAACTGTTAAACATGTCGCTGTGGAGAAGCTGGTAAACTTCTCCACTCTTTTCCTTTTTTTTATTTGCACAGCTTAAAATGTATAGAGTAACAAAGATAACAAAATAATACAGTGCAAGGAGAGTCAAAACCCCAGTGGGCTTATTATCCCACCCAAATAAATAAAAAATTTGATAATGGTTCAGAAAACTTAAAACAAACAAAGAAAGTAATGTCACAACTTACATTTTTTGGAAACAAATAAAAAAAAGATATAGAAAAAACAACAATAATCACACAAGTAGTATAGAATTAAAGATAAAACAAAGTGTGTGTCTATTTGGTTGACCTTTTAAAAAAGACGTTTCTTTGCAGTGCCAAGCAATTTATATTGCTGCTCTATTGTATCTACTTTTTACTATTATTGTCACGTCTATGTTTATTTATTTTTTTAAAAGGTGCTTTTCAAATGAAGTTTATTATTTTTATTATTTTTGTATATCTTTTTTTGAATGTGTGCATGTTTTCTCCCCTCTTCTTTACAAATGTAATTGATCTCACATGCATATACTGTAAAAATGTGTTGCTGACAGTGTGTATGATAATGAAAAGACCGTCAGCTAATGTGAATACCTCTAATCAACCGCTCCACCCTATCTGTGTCATGCTCAGGTTTCATCATGGTGGGTGTCATTGTGGGTTCCAAGAAGACGGGCATCAACCCGGACAACGTGGCCACGCCCATTGCTGCCAGCTTTGGTGACCTCATAACTTTGGCCATCCTGGCCTGGATAAGCCAGGGCCTCTACAAGTGCCTGGGTAGGTGAACAGTTTCTACCTTCAGCTAGCCCCCTCATGCTAACTGATTTAACTAATGAGTCACTTACTTTTGCTCTATTTTTAAGTGACATCTTGGTTGGAAATGTGTGTCCCAATTCCATACTGCATTCAGATTGTGCATAGTGTATCCCATCCAATCAACATACTGGTTTTTATAATGTGTAGATTGGCATCAAGTCATTTTGAAACAGGAGGCTGTTGAGAATTGTATGGTGTTGAGCACAAACAAAGAAGATCCAAGTTATTGTCATCCACAATATACTCAGGAAAAGTGCACAGCAGAATGAAATTAAGTTGCATCTGGCTTACCAGTGGAGTTGATAAAACTGATACAAATCTGACAGAGAACAGAAATAACAAGTTAATTATATACATACAGTCCCCTCCATAAGTATTGGAACGGCGAGGCCAATTCCTTTATTTTTGCTGTAGACTGGAAACATTTGGGTTTGACACAAAAAGATGAATATGAGACAATAGCTCAACATTTCAGCTTTCATTTCTAGGTATTTACATCTGGATCTGATACACAACTGAGAAGATATCATTATTTGTAAAGGAACGCCACATTTTTAGGCGAGCAAAAGTATTGGAACAGATAGACTTTAAATAAATTAAGGTGAATAAAACGTAATATTCTGTTGCAAATCCTTTGCTTGCAATAACTGCATCAAGCCTGTGAACCATTGACATCACCAAACTTTTGCATTTTTCTTTTGTGATGCTTTTCCTGGCTTTCACCGCAGCCTCATTCAGTTGCTGTTTGTGTAAAAACAGAAGTGAAACAGATGGGACAGGAAGGGAAAAAATCTGCCAA
The DNA here is from genome assembly GCA_949357725.1 of Hyperoplus immaculatus. Lineage (NCBI taxonomy): Eukaryota > Metazoa > Chordata > Actinopteri > Uranoscopiformes > Ammodytidae > Hyperoplus > Hyperoplus immaculatus. The sequence goes on from OX442370.1 coordinate 16,509,992, forward strand.
AATGATTGGTTCTGTGATTAATGTTATATTTGTGTTCCACTGCTGTGAAAACGGTTTCCCTTCAGAGACAAAACACACTCAAATGAAATGAAAAAATATGAATTGGAAATATAAACACTCAAAAATGATAAAGGAAAATGTATTATTGTGCTTCAGCCCACTGTGAGCACCAGTTATTTTATTTTATTTTATTTTTTATTTTATTTTACATTTACACTGATATTAAATCATCAGTGCATCCCACCTTTATATTGAAGGGAGAAATCCTAAAATCTTTCAGTAAAAGCCCAGCTTGATTGGTGCAGCTTTGAAATAAGACTTCCCCCTAAAAATCCTGTCAGCAGTAAAAAAAAATATCCCATTTGAGTTAAGTTTGTTGTTTCTAGTGTCTCTGATCAGACCATTATACAACAAGGTGCAAAGTGAATATGTAAAATGGTGCAGATGTGATTTTTCATGTAAATATATCCCTCTTGATAAAATAACAAGCAGCAGGTGGAGCCATTGTGGTGTTTCAGGAGGAAAGGGGCCTCAGTTATACTCCCATGTTAGTTACACATTCCAGCAGCTTAGGATGAAACCCTGTAATGAAGACAAAAAGAAAACATACTTTGTTCCTGTGTGTTTATTCGGGTTGTAAACCTTCACTCTTTTCGGTCACTCTTGTTAATCAAATAATGAAGAGAGAATAACTGAAGTAATACAATATGCAATAGTACAATGATAAAAGCAGGAATTATTCAGAGTCAATTATATACATGAACTATAAAGCAAAGGCAGCATGATCAGACAGCAAACCAGTTGTAAGTTATTTATGTGAGCACTGTTGTTTTGATTTTAGGCTAATGGCAACAGTGTTTCCCCTACCATTATACAGGTCTGGCGGGGCCGCCAGGCCAACGGGACCCCCTGCCAGGCCAACAGCAGCCTGACTTGAAAAAAATAATAAAAAATAAATAAAATTAAATACATTTTTAATTGATTCCGTAATAATAATTTGCGAGCGTCTACGCAGCACTGTCGGTCTACCCCTCGTGTGCGCCGGTCTTTACAACCTCTCGTTTGATCATCCCATCAGCTGATCTGTGTGTCTGCTTGTATGTGTGTGTATGTGTGTCTGCGCACGTGTGCATTCGGTGCGCACTTGTTAAACACGGAAGCCAATGAGCAGAAGCATGACTAGCAAACAAACGTTGAACTAGTGGCGAAAATAAAACCAGCGCCTGCTCTATGGAGATATTAAGGATTCAGTAACAGGGACGTTGAACAGGAAAAAGTGCTGAGCAAAACCTAGAAAGTTAAAATCGCTACGTTGCCGTGGCAACTCAACCAATCTGTATCAACAGCAGAGACAGCGCTGAAAAAAACGACATGCTCTCGTTTCAGTAAGTCTACAGAAGTGCCACACTGCTACTGCCTTTGACATAGTCAGAAAAGCATTAATTTATTTTCAAGGGACATATTAATGTATTTAACTATTTATTGTTTTAACTGTTAAGTTATCTTGAAAACAGCAGGCTATTGTAGGCCTGCTTTATTTTTTGGTATTTTCAATGCTACTTTATTTTTATGTTTTAAATTGAGAAATAGGCTAGATGAAATATAATGGTCGGAATAGGGAATTTGCCTTATGTAGCACACATGTTGATAGGCTAATCATGATGTGTAGCCTATGTTAATTTATTTATTTTCAACAAGGCTATTTGTATTAAAAAAAAATTTTCAATAGGCTATAGCTTCAAGGTGAGGTGATTCAGATTATTCCAGAAATGAGTACTAGAAAGGACCTGTGACCTATATTAGATCTTAGTGTTTATTGTTTTTTATTTTTCTTCAATAGTTGACATGGCTTGTGTCTCCAAATTATTACAGGAAATAGTTGTAATTAATTATTTAACATCATAATGAGACTTTTATAGAACCTCAGAGCTCCTCATTTGCACATCGATTAAGACAATTTTTATTCTGCTAAACAAATACATGTAATAGTGATTATAGATTTATTTACATATGTACGAAGTGCTGAGAACAAAATATGGAGGATAAAGGAATATCTAGTGCTTTCTCTCTTAAGACCCATGTAGTGGAAGAGAAACAAAACAAACAGATACATGTTTTTCTTTAAATGCAGAAGTGCCACCTAAAAACACTCAAACATTTACAAAATAACAAATCAAAAGATGTCAAAGTCCCACCCATCACCTTTGATTGACAGCTGATCTCAACAATCAGCTCTCAGCACAAGACATGAAGACAAAATGGATGTTTATGGATGAAAACAGAGTTCAACCCATTGTCCCTTAAAGGTGGGGTCGGGGATTCTGAAGAATGCACATTTTTTGTTCAAATAATTGAATATCTCCTCTCAATCCGCAACCTGTCCCTACTGTCTGTGTGCGGACAGGTAGTGGATAGTGAGGAGGTATTCACTGATTTTGGCAAAAGGTGATTTAGAAAGCAAGCATTCTCCAGGATCGCTGACTCCACCTTTGAATGACTTTGGTCTAATTGAGTTTAGTGAACTCGGCAGTCTCCTCATACCAGTGGCGAAGCCCAAGTCCGGCATAGAGCGGCCGAGTGAATGTGGTCCAGACTCTGTGGATTAAAGTCATGGTTTCAGAGACGTCATAGAAGGACAGAATACCTGCACTGTGATCCAGGTACACTCCTAATCTGGAGGGCTCATCACCTGAGATGTGTGTTTCCACATTTTTGTGTCTAAATACTTTAAAGCTTCTGGTATAATCTAACGTCCATGATTTGTCACATTCTCCAAATGCACTTCCATACCCTTGTCTGCTGATATCCTTGTATGCCACAGCTACAGAAACTTCCCCTCTCCACTTCACCTCCCAGTAACATTTTCCAGTCAGACTCTCTTTACTCAGGGCCTGACGATCTGAAAGGAATCTGTCAGGGTGACTGGGATAAGGATGATCATATATTGATGTTATTTTTCTGTTCCCCTCAGATAATTTCAGTTTACGGTGTGCAGTATTTGGATCCAGTGTGATTGTACGTGCATATTTTAAGAATCCAGCTCTGGTCTTGGGATCTGGTTTTGGCAGTAAAACATCCACTTCACTCACTATCAGTGAGATGTTTGACCATTTCTTTTTTAGAAAGTCCTGTAGTTCATCTCTGGCTTTTGACACAGCCACTGTCACATCGTCAAAATATCTCAGAGGACGTATGTCAATGCTGGGTGAGTGTATAGATTCACGTAGTGGTGACAGTGAGGGGTATTTGTGAAGAAACTGGATGTGATCCTCTATGCGTGAGAGCAGGTCCAGCTCGTCGTTTTTGCTCTTCAGCTCGGTGATCTCTTGCTCTAGCTCCTCCTGAAGGTCTTTGACTTGACTCACTTCAGTTTCCTGCTGGGATCTGATCTGCTGCTCCACATCAGAGCCTATTTTCTGGATGAGACAGATTAGTTTAGTGAAGGTCTTCTCACTTTCCTCCACTGCTGTATCAGCAGAGCCATTGATAGCCTCCAACTCCGTTTGAAGAACCTTCAAATCTTTCTCTCTGTCCTGGATTATCTTCTTGATTCTTTGCTGACTCACCCCAAGCTCTCTCTGCTTGTCAGTCCTTTCTGCTTCAGCTGAGACCGTTCTGTGGCCTTCGTGTTCCTCCATTGAACAGATATTACAGATACACTGCTTATCTGTACGGCAGAACATATTCATCACCTCACCATGACAAGGGCAGATGTTCTCCTGTAGCTTCTTGGAGGGCTCCACCAATTTGTGTTTTTTAAATGCAGGAGATTCATAGTGAGGCTGGATATGTTTCTCACAGTAAGAGACCAGACAGACCAGACAGGACTTGAAAGCTTTCAGTTTTCTCCCAGTGCAGAAATCACAAGCCATATCTCCAGGTCTGGCATAGCAGAGATCAGCAGCAGCAGCAGCTTGAAATCCCGTCTTCTTTAATTCCTCAACTAAATCTGCTAACGGTGCTTTTCACCAGGGCAGGAATCACAAGCCATAGATGAGGACAAAACACAGCTGCATCAGAAGGTGCCTTTTTTATCATCTTTGTCATTTAAATTGTCAGTTTAAAGAGCAACTTGTACTTAACCTTTCCTGAAAATTACCATTTGAAAAGATAATGCAGGATTTTGTATGTTTTACGAGACTCATTGGCAGAAATTCAGAGGGACAAGTGGCCGTTTTGAGCAAAGCTCCTAAAAGCGCAATTTCTTTTTATGTCATATGTAAACACACACGCATATCGATTAACAAATGGAGGACGCTATCCTCCACTCTGTCTCAGCGCAGTGGGTAGCAGTATATGTTTTTTTGATCATTGCGTTGGCATTGTTCCTGTGATTTTACTCTACATTTTATCATCAAGAATGAAGAATTGTGCGTGTGTGGGAGTGGCCCAAACTCCAACCTCTCATAGCATGGAGTCCACAGTTTCTCTAGCAGCTTTCGAGCCTGAGTGAGTTTTGTGTGGTTGAAATGTGTTGTGACCATCAGATGTTTGCCTGTTGGGACTGTAGTTAGGCACTTCCATCAGTCAGCCAGTAGAGGTCCTTCCTGCCTCACTCTGTGTTCTCCAGTTACAGTCTCTCTTCCTCCCACCACACATTCCTCATGTTCAATTCATTTCACAGCCAGACCTGTGTTGCACCACCTTGTATTACTAAATACAGTATACTACACTGGAAGCTGTTTTCTCTGGAAAGCTTGTCACACTAACTAATCCTGTCAGCGCTAATTGTAGGACACAGACGTTTACCACTCATGGAAGGAACAAGTTAGCGCTGTGAGCTAAATGTATTAAAACACTCTTCAGATTTCATATTTCCATGGCAGGGCAGTGCAAGTGAGGCTTGTCTGGCTGTGTCAATCTCCGGACAGTGGTGCTGTTGTTCTCCAGCCCAGCCCTGCCATACCAACACTTTCCCTACTAGATGGGAACTAATGGTCACTTCACTCTCAGCTAAACAGACATTTAAATCGCATGATAACCTATGCAGATTTCATTTAATTTTCCTTTATTTATTCTCGAAAGATCAATTGAGGGTTACCCTATTTTACAATGAGGTCGAGTCAATTACAGATACACAATATGCAATGAGAATACACAACAAGCTTACAAAGAGACAACAACAATTAAAACATTCAGGTCAATTGAATAAATCAGAACAATAGCCTAATTAAAACAGTTACAAGTGGAGTGGGGCTGATTCAAAATAATAACTTTAAATTGGTTAACAGTTATGAGTGTATTTATTTTAATTATTTTTAATTTTAAGATAAGAACATAATGCCTCTAATGCTACTAATTTAGAGGCAAACTAGCCTAGCAGAGATGAAACATCGCCGGAGTAGCTGCTATATGGAATCCACTCAGGTTTATTTATAAAGTGCTTTTAACAAACAGGATTAGTTTTAGTGCCTTAGTGAGAGGGTTTAACAATAGATACAGGCAGGATTCAGGAATAATGAGATGGAGCACAAACACCAATAATTAGGGCCAGAGATTGTAAGCATGCACAGTATGTGTGACAGTAAATGGCTGCTCTTGAGGGTTCTATAAATAACTTTAGTTGGGTCTAGACTCAAATAGAATGAAAATTTCATAGAGACGACATTATCTCGGATATATTTGATATTTTCGATTGAGAATGTCATTACCTGCAGAAATAAAACTGGCAGAATGCTCTACGTGAAGTGCCAGGAACAATTCCATTCATAAATGTCTGGATTAAATAATGTGATCATTTATTAAACAAGACAACTTCAAGGAGAATTTTTTAACAAAAATATCCCAAGGAGTTGCAAAGTTGGAGTGGTTTCCCATTACGGGTTGTTGCTTTAAATTATTTCCTCAATTTTCCTCAACACAGAAGCATCATGTTTTTTTCCATCAGCTTTGCTTGGCTGTTTGCTCCAGGTGCTTGAATACCCATGAGCCTCAGCCATCTTTGCTATGGAGAAAAAGTTGGCCAGAGGCATGAACCAGAGCTGTAGCAAACTCAAAATGCTGCAAATTTAAGACCCACCTTTTGCATGCTTAGTTGCTGAATTTATTTAAATTTCACCTATTATGCGAAATTTACTATATCATGTTTTTTCCACATTAATATGGGTCCCTGGTGTGGCTAGAGACTCCCAAAGTATAAGAAAAAACAACCCCCTCTCGTTTTCTCCACCCCCTACCTTTCTGAAAACCAGATTTCTGTCAAGCCCCCGCTCCCCCCCCCCCATTACAAACCTACTTAGCACTATCTCCACTTGTGTGAGATAGTGCTAACACCCTCAGATACCCCTCGATTGAACTGGCTGTTCGATTCATAAAGGCAGTTAGATTTGGGGCCAATCAGAGCAGACTGGGCTTTTTGGAAGGCGGGGCTTAAAGAGGCTGAAAAGAGGAGATTCATCAATGACCATGTGGCATAAACAGATGTGTATATACAGCTCCGGAAAAAATGAAGAGACCAGTCTGGATTTTTTTTTAAATCTTCATCTCTACATTACTTATTGAAATAGCTCCTAATGTCAAAACATGTATTGGAATTTGGTAGACATGTCAGTAGTTTATAGAATAAAACCAAAATGTTCATTCTACTCAAACATAAGTCTATAAATAGTCAAACGAGAGACACTGAATATTTGAAGTGGTCTCTTCATTTTTTCCAGAGCTGTTTATATGAACAAATTTCACTATGAAGATATGAAGTAGCCTACGAATAAAGTGGTCGTGTGATCCTGCGTGGATGCATGGTTAACTCCCATCTCGTTGGCTGAGACACATCGTATTCCTCTCTCTTGTAGTTTTTTAATATATACCTATATTTTTTAACGTATTCAGTGTTTGTTGCACTTGTGTCACCATAACGCATACTAGCTGTTTGCAGTCATCACTTTTGGGATCATCATTTCTTTTCTTGTGCATTAGAAGCATCTTGTCATTTCTCAGCTGAAGGAGACACTTGGCATGCCGCACCGTTCCTTTTTCCTGGCAAAGCGTTTAAGCTAAATGTATTTCCACCAGAGAGATGGACAGGAATACCAATTGTTTGTTCATTGGTTTATTCACGACAACAGGGGCCAAGTCAGTGGCATGGTGTCAGAGGGCTCATGTAAATGGTTTAACCTGTAGAAGACCTCAATGGGAGCTTACTCTATGCATGTAAACTCAGAGGAACTGGGGTCGATGTGGGACAAGGCTCCCCCTCTCAAAATGTGTGCCACAGTATATTTGCGTCAGCTTTTATATTTTAGGACTGAAGGTCTGCCGGAGCCTATTATACCGTGAACCGAACACTGGTTCCCTTTCTGTTTCTACGAGACCAATGGAGATAATAAATCTGGGACTGCTTGTTAATGACAATTATTTAGTGCTTGGAACAAGAATCCTGTTGCAAACAGCTGGTGGCGACTGTAAGCAGGTGCTTTGGCCTAATTACTCTGTCAAAATAGTTGTGTTGTGCTATATATTGTAGTTTGAAGAAAGAGGTTTTAGATGTAGAGTGAAAGTGAGAGAAACATTGCCTGTGCTGTTGTTTTTCTCTTTGCCAACTACTTTTTGTTTAACCCTGAATGGAAAACATCTTTTTAAGGGAAGCTGAGAGGGAGAATTTTGTCGGATATGGCAATTTTGTAGCATCTACTGTTAAGTGGTAAATGGACTCCACTTATATAGCGCTTTTCACGTTTTTTTTTTACATTGTTTTATACACATTCACCCAATCACATACATATTCATACACCGATAGCAGGGGACTCGGGAGCAATTCAGGGTTCAATGTCTTGCCCAAGGACACTTCGGCATACTGTTACGGTTTATGGAGCAGATGTTCCTTGGAATGCAAATCTTGTTTTATTTAGTTTGTTTGGTGAACTTCAGGTTCAGGTATTAGGAAAGAAAGTCAAGCAGGATTTTACAAGCTGAGAAGGGCGTTTTGTATGGCAGTGTTGGTCATAGGTTCTTGCAGCACTTTATTCCAGAGTACCATATTATATCTCAAAAGGTATTGTCATGGATTTCTCTTAGACACTGATTAAGCCTTACCTTGCCTTTGGTGATTATCTGACTTTTTATCTAGAGTGAGCATGGTGTGTTGACATGCCACACACATTTTTACAGACAATCATGGTTCAATGAAAAGTATTCAAATGTCTTTTCTTTGGCGTGATTATAATTTAGCTATCCAATTTTGGTTTTTCAAAGCATGCATAACTAATAATGTAATGCGGTCTTTTTTCTGTTGAATTTTTAATTGTCATATTTTTTTGTAAAATAATTGTATTCATTGTTCCATGTATGCCTCCAAAAAGGATATTAAAAATGCATCATTTAATACTGCTGTCTACTTTTTTTTTTGTCTTTTCTTATTTTCATTTGAATATATTTCTGTTTGCTATGTTATCTTGTACTCAGGTCTCACTTGCAAATGAGATATTGATCTCAATTTGAATTCCTTAATAATTAAAGCACATTTATATGATGCATGTGCAATAAATGCAGACAAAAATCGATCAAGTAACAGAACAATAGGGGCAAGTTAATTCTGGGTTTGTGTTTCGTTGACATGAAACATTTGATGTATCGTCCAAAAGTTTTTATTCCTCAAACTAATGCTGGGCTTACATTACACGACTTTTCACGCGATTTGACAGTCGCAGACAATCTTCCAATGTCGGACTGAAATCACGGGAGTCGTGCTGGAGTTGTGGCGCGCGCAAGTAATCTCAGTCGTTTGGTGTATGGGGGTCTTCCGACCCGATTTCTTCTTCCCGTCTTGATTATCAAACATGTTTGATATTATCGCTAGTCTTAGGGGGTTGGCTCAAGCGAAATGACGTAAACACTGTCACACTCTCGCATGCACCAAGCACGACACAGGAGGAGCGGCATTAGTCGCGACCTGTGTCCGCCTGGTGAGGCACTTATTTCAGATTCTTTTTCATAGAAGCCTCGGTGGAGAACCAGGCTGACAGCCGCGCAACCTGAACACTCTACCGTCAAATACAGGGTTAGGAGTTAAAGTTATTGGGGGACGAGATCAGCAAATAAAGCTGGTCAAATAACTAAAGGAAGTCCCGCGCTCGGAATATTGAATTAACTTGTTTTTAATTAAATAATCACAATCGCGTTTGCGGTTATGATATTAATCTCAAAAGGAATCTAGTTGTAGTCTTGCAGTATGAGACCCCTGTCTTTTCAAAATCTCACTCTGTGACTGAAAACTAATGACTAGTTGTCTTCAGGTGTGAGTTGATTGTCTTTAGATGTAAGAGGGTTTCAGTCTTCAGTCTTTTCAAAGTCTTTTAAAAGTACTCTAGTGTAAGCCCAGCATAAGTGACTGAAAAAAGTCATTTTGGCATTGTTACTGAAAGCCAGGTATCATATTGGCTCTAGTAGCAAAAACTTTCTAACAGTACCCAGGCGGTTTGTAGTTTTCCCTAGTGCATGCTGGGATATAGAGTCCAACCCAAACCTCCAATAATGAAGCATGAGAACAAATGCATCTCTTCCTCTCTCCCAGATTCCTATCCATATGTGTCATCGCTGGTCTGCGCCTTCTTCATGTGTCTGACTCCGCTGTGGATCATCATCTCCTCCAAACACCCGGCCAGCCGCACCCTGCTCTACTCCGGGTGGGAGCCAGTCATCACTGCCATGGTCATCAGCAGGTGTGTGTGTGTGTGTGTGTGTGTGTGTGTGTGTGTGTGTGTGTAACTTTGTGTGTGTGTATTTGTGTATGGAACTTTGGATGTGTAATTGTGTGTATAACTGTGTTTGTGTGTGTGTGTGTGTGTGTATAACTGTGGTTGTGTGTGTGTGTGAATAACTGTGTGTGTGTGTGTGTGTGTGTGTGTGTGTGTGTGTGTGTGTGTGTATAACTGCTTGTATGTGTGTGTGTTTAGTCTTCAAAGGGGATATAACCGCTAGTCTGAGTCTGCAACTCTCCCAGTGTCTGGTTTGCTTGATGACTCACCCTCTCAACAAATTGCAGCACCCAGGCACACGCACCCTCGGGTCCCCTTGAGCCTGGCAGCCTTTACTCATACAGCCAGTAGGAAGGCATTGATTGGCTCGCTCTCTCTCCCTCTCACTCTCACTCAATCTCTCTTACGCTCGCCCCTCAACTTTCGTGATACCACATTTTGTCAGGCTTTTAGAGAGGATTTAGGTAAAAATACAAATATAATTCTGGACACCATTAGCTGAAATCGAAAAAAAACCTTTGTTTTCTATTATGTAATGTGTTCTCTCTCTGAAGCACCACTCAGTACTTCAGCTTCCTTTTGTGGCATTTATTGATAAACACTAACATTCATTGTGGACAAAATGTAGATGAAGACAATGCTCTCTCTCTATCTCTTTCCATGCCCCTTTTTGTCCTTCTCTCTCTCTCCGTCTTCCACACACTAGTAACACTAGTTAATGAAGGTATTATTGTGTTTTTTTTTCCCTCTACACAGTATCGGAGGGCTCATCCTGGACAAAACCGTGTCTGACCCGAATTTGGCTGGCATCGTAGTGTACACCCCGGTTATCAATGGTGAGTCACACAGTCTTGGCAACGGCTTTTTCCTTCACTCTAAGGGGCCACTCACACTAGGGCCGCGGCCCCGTGCCAAAGCTCATTTGCATACTAAAGTCTAGAACGTTTGGCTAGTGTGACCACGCCAACTTGTATTCCAGCACGGAACAGCCCCTTGGCCACGGCACACCTGGGAGAGGTGTGCCGTGGCCAAAGTACAGATGCTAATGAGATGACACGCGCACAAGCAAGCGCACAGGCGGCGTTCCTGACGTGAATTTATTAAGGATGCATAGTCCGTTAACGTCCGCTGCCTTACTAGTCGGCACCAGAATTGCCCACCACTTGGACTTGTAGCTATAATGTGTGAGAATTAACGTGTGTGTAGGCCTAGGTGTGGGCTAATAAAAGAGGGAGAGAGCTAATTAGGTGAGCGCAGAAAGCAAAGCAAAAAGGTTTTCGTGTTTACTCACGTTCGTCAGATGATTTTTTTCTTTTTCCTCCCGTCAGCTTTCATAACTGCCTTTACGCATGGCGGTGGAGACGAACCCAAAATAACACACCGCGGTCCGGTGATAAGGAAACAGTAGCCTACACCAACAAGAAACTTTATAAAGACACTTAAAAAAACGATCTCTGCCCATACAAAAAGTTCTGACTTGGATTTGATGGAGCGATCGATGTGTATAAAACCATCCGGTACGTATGGTCTGATGACGGGCTGTTATATTAATAATAAACAGCGTGCTGCACAAATATGAGACTGTCCACCGCGACCTATTACGTCAAGGCTACATTAAAAAAAACAATAGCTTAGCTTAAGGATTCTCGTTGCTCTAATGTGGAAGTGGAATATTTGATGCAAATTTGGCCGGATGAAAATATTCACAAACAGTCGTATAGCCTACAAGACTACGCTCCAAATCCTAAACGCGCACGGTGACGTAGGCAAGGTGCAAGTGTGCCCAGGCCACAAGCAGTGTGAGCACGGGCCAGCGGGGGGAGTGGGGAGGGGGGGGAATCGTGCTGAATCGTGCTGAGCACGGAACAGGCAAATGGCACTAGTGTGAGTGGGCCCTAAATGGCTTCAAGGTCTCAAGCCCCCCCCCCCACACACACACACACACACACACCCACGAACAGACGTGCGTATATATTTGACCTGTTTACTGCAAACCTTATCTTTGACAGACTTTACCTGGTTAACTGGACGACAAATGATGCCATAGGAATCACAACCCCTTGACTCTAGAATGGGTTTTAGTTGGTGAGCTGGTGATCCTGCATTTTCCAGAATGACTTTCACACTCAAATCTGTCAATACGGTGCCTTGATCCTAAGGCCCGACCGATATTGATTTTGGAGTGCCGATGCCGATTATTTTCAGAGAAAAATTACGATTACGATTAAATCGGCCAATTAAAAAAATAGATAAAAATCCCCAAAATATATATCGAAAAAATTTTTTTTTGAACCCTTAATTATATATATACCTTTTACTGTTGAAAATATGTACAGGAACTTTTTCTTTATTGCAACACGCATTGTCTAAAAAAAATAAAGTGTAACAAATATGTCTAAATTCAGACATTATGCATTTTATTTTACTGCACCAACCCTCTGGAACTCCCTCCCCCCAAACATCAGCATCTCAGACTCAATAAACTCATTCAAAAGTCAACTCAAACCCGACCTCTTTAAGGAAGCATAATGACACCTGACTCCAATTCAAACCTTATTTAAATTTTTTCTGTATTTTGTTTTCTTTTTCTACATGTATGATTCTCTATGATGTAAAGTGTCTTTGAATGACCTCCAAAAAAGCACCATATAAATTCTATCAATTATTATTATTATTATTATTATTAACTGTCAAGCGATGACCAATGCCTCTGCTATTGGTTGCAGAGGGAACTGTCAAGTGTAAATTAATCCAATGTATTACAACACACCTGCTGTTGCTGTAAATAGGCTATAGCATTAATGCTATTCAATTAGGCTACCTCCAGGGCAGAAATACATTTCACACATGATTGCTTGAAAAAAATAAAATAAAAAAATCCGCAAAAAACGGCCGATGCCGATAATTCCGAAATATGCTAAAATCGTCCGATAAATCGGTCGGGCCCTACTTGTTTCTACCTGTTTGCTGCTGTTGTCCATTGCTGCTTAGACTCATGGATAATTAAGACTTAATTTTCTCAGAAATAAAACTTCAATATTTGCTATCACCAGAGGCCCTGGCATAACTTTAAATGAAAGTCTCTTCATTCACCTTGTGTCGAGGAACATTAGGGGCATCACATCAGTAAAGACAAATGTACTTATGCAAACTTCAGAAACGTTGAATGTGTATGTTGACTTAAATCTGTGCCAGGAAATATGTGTGGTGAGAGGTAGAACATGTGGACTCTACAGTGGTTAGTTAAATGGTTTTCTTAATAAGATTCAGTCTCATCTGCACTACACTCTGGTGTCTATTTTAAACAAGCTGTTTTTAACTTGGAAGTGTTGGTCTGAAAGCAACTCTCTCTCTGTCTGTTGTTTGTCTGTTGATCCTACTCATTTTTTTTTGCAATTAATGAGGAGTGTGGCCTTTGGAGCGGAGATATAGACAATGTGTTTATATACACAAGATGGATGACACGCTGTAGTCTATTTGTCTTGTTGCTCTGCCATTCCCTGGTGGATGTGAATGAATGGGAGAACAGAAGGGAGAAGTGTGTTCAGGCCACAGTGCTTCAAGAGATGAAGGTTACTAAAAAATGAGGTTTGAAAATGCTCATCAACACATAGCTCCGGAAAAAATGAAGAGACCAGTCTGGATTTTTCTTAAATCTTCATCTCTACTTAACTTAAAGGCAATGCTCTTAATGTCAAAACAAGTGACATTAAAACCAAAATGTTCATTCTACTCAAATGAAAAAAAAAGTGTTTTTCCTCGGTTGAATCTAAATTCCAATCATTTACAGTCCAACAACAATCCTCTTTAACGAGAGAGTTAAATTCCAACTATAAATTAACGCAACATTTATTGGATTGCGATCGGCAGAATTCATAACGATCAATTATCGATTATTGATCAATCATGCCACACCATTAACACAACTGGTCCCCTTGCCTCTTATCTCCCACTGTTAATTAAATAGCTTGGGCCCTGGCACCTCCACAGTAACAGATAAGCTTTTTCATTTAAAAATGGCATTAATGAGACACATTTAAGATGCAGTGTGATTCTTGTCTCTAATTGGATTTCTTTCAAGGTGCAAAAAAAACAGCCGGAGCATGATGTGTGAGTCTTGCTTGTGAGGAGCGAGGATGATTTATTTTATTTTATTTTGTGTGTGTGTAAAATATTCAGTGTCTGAAAAAATTCTCCAGATCTTGGCAAACTTCTTTTTACTATCTCTGATTTTACCACAATTTGTATTCATGGCTGAGGTAAAACGACGAGGTGCTTCACTCCTTTTTCCAGCCATGCAAATATCACATTAATGTTGTGCCTCTCATACTGCAGCTTTTTTCCACTAGACAGCACTCGGATACAGTAGATTCTTTAATCTTTGCCTGTCATCTTAGCATATTAGCTTCTTTTTTTCATCACTTCCCTTCGTTTGTTTGTATTGAGATAAGGTGTGTCTGTCTGCTTAACATCTCACTTCCAGCAATAAGACATTCTCCCCCCTCTTCTTTTCATGTATTTCTTCCATTTGTATTTGATCTTGCGTTTGTGTTTTCAAGTCACATCCTAGGTGTCAGAGAAGTTGAAATAAACCTAAATTAATTAAATATGGAGGAGACGGCTATAGACAGGCAGACAGCACCTCGGGGTAGAGCGGTCCAGTTGAGAGGAGCCTGGACCCCCTGTAGTTCCCCAAACCCCCTCCTCTTGTCAGACCCACTGACCTGAATAAGTCAGATAATTACTCCAAAATCTGACTCTCCCTATGCCCCCACCCCCACCCCCCGTTGAGAGCTCGTAAGAACGCCCTCAAGGACAATAAAAAGCCAGAAAGTTCCAAATCCAATCCAAGAGCGCAATTATTTTAATTTAAAACAAGGTTCGACCAGAGAATGGGAGCGCAAAGTATTTTTCAAATTGCAAACTAATGTTTATCAGATATTTGGTGTGATATACAGCAGGTTGGCACAAGCACCTGCTGTTTGCCAACAAAAAGTTAGTCGTGGCTCACCCTGAGGGCACACATCCTGCGTCTACTGCGCGTCTGACTTTGTTAATACACTACAGCTCCACACATTCAACCTCGGACGCGCTGCCAACGGCCGTTGGTGGCGCTTCTGCAGCGACGCACCACGTCACCTCAGCAGGCATAGCCTATTTTTTTCGGAGAGACCCACGTCACTCTCGAGTCTTTCTGCTTTAACTGATAGAGAAATACTTTGTTGACAGTCATATTGACTTCTTCCATTGTAGTATGTAGTTTCACAATTTCCTGGTGTGTCCCTTTCAAAATTAAACTTACCACAAGTGAAAAAAGAAGGGGAAAAAAGGCAATGAGGCACACGGATAACTGTCAAAACTCAATATTAATCATATGCATCATAATATGACATGAAACAATTTCATAATAATGGGAATTATCTATGAAAACTCTGTCTGTCCTGTCTTGTCTACACAGTATAAAGACAGGGCTTTTAGAAGCAGCGCTGCAGCAGCAGCCGAGATGTTGCATTTGTGGCCGAAAACAGCGAGACAGACGAAGCATTAACAGACGCGCTCCAGAGGTAGACGCAGGATGTGTGTCCCAGGCCTTAGATTCAGAATGTAAAAAAACTAATGAAGAAATATGAATTAAATTAACTAAAGAAAACAAAAGAAACTCTTAGATCTTTGTAAAAACACTTGAGGAGCTTTCATACCTGATAGGTCGCTCTCTTGATTCACAACTGATGTGAGAACGATACATTGTTTGATTTTTCACCAGGTTCTATTCTCTTTTCACTCCTATCGTTTCCTCTGGTCTGAATCAGTTATTGAAGATCCAAAATGCAGCGGCATAAGCCACTTGAGAACGTTCTATTTCATCTTTCATCGGTTAGATAATGCACTTCTTCTAAATGAAAGTAATCATTGCTTTCATGAGTTATGACCAATTTACATCGACCAGATTCACCGCATGTGTATTGTCTTTCTTTCTTTGTTATCTTAACTGTATATGCCAACCGCTCCCTGACTACAGCTATATTTGTAACATGCGGACATTGAGATTGACCACCAATCTTCTCACTTGTCGCTTTTGTCAAGAGAACAGTCGGGTGCATTGAACTTTTGCCTTTGAAAGGGCCACATCACAGTGTGTTCACATTGCGGGGAGGCAAAGCTAGTGTGAACGCTCATTGTGAGGTTATGTCTGTTTACAATGCCCAGTGGGGGAGCGGCCAATAAAATGTCACCAGGCTGGACAAAGAGCACACAATAGATCCAATTAAGTGGACATCCCCCCCTTAGGTGGTGGCACTGTCTCATTTGATATACTCACCACAATAACAAGCCTGGTTGGAGCCAGGGGAAGGGGGGTCTTGACACACATACAGCCTATCGTTGTGTGTGTGTGTTTTCTATGATTCTGAATAAAGAAATGTCGCTTTTTTTCTCAGCTCTACTCTTTTTTTTTTTAAATATGATTTTTTGTCATTTGGACGAACAGACCCTTTTTTTAAAGATATTTTTTGGCATTTTTCATGCTTTATTGACAGTGTAGAGACAGAGTTGAAATGGGGCAGAGAGGGGAGTGACATGTAGAGAACGACCGCGGGCTGGAATCGAACCCGGGTCCGCTGCTGGCCGAGGCCCATGGGGGGGACGCCCTACCAACTGAGCTAAGGGCGCCCCCCCCCCCCTTCTCAGCTCTACTCTGAACACTTTTGTACAGAAACAAAAGCACACTGAACAGAAAGCCTTTTTTTATTGTTGTTGATATCTGTATGTTTGAATGCTAGCTCTCATGCAGGGCTTAGTCACCAGCCTGTGTCTACTGGGATGAAAGGCTCAGTAAAAGTTAGTGCGTGTGCTACTTACTAAACAGAAGGTGTGATAGCTGCACTATGTGAATGTAAAGTGCTCCTGTATTTTGTCAGCACAGATGGCGTTCCACGTTTCTAATGGCATCTGACTGATATGAATTGAAACGAGGATATTGGAACTGAATGCATGACACAAAAACTAAACAGTAGACAGTAACTAAATATGTACTATCAATACTGGTACCAACCTCAGAAATGCAAATGTTCTGGTTGTTGTAAATGAACAGCGATCTTGACCTTCCCTTTTCTCTTCATTGACTACCTAACAACCTATATCTAAATGCTCTGCTCCACACATTCACTGTAACCTCTTGTGTTTGTGTGCAGGGATTGGGGGTAACCTGGTGGCCATCCAGTCCAGCAGGTTCTCCACACACCTGCATCTCCACTGTGCTCCCGGAGAGGTCCCAGACGAGGCCAAGGGCTGCTATTACCCCTGCCGCACCTTCTATGGCACAGGTCAGTACCGTTCAGGCACAGGGCATTGTGGCCATTCAGTAAAAGTGATTGAAAACTGGCTTTTCAATTAAAGGGTTAGGGGTTAGGCAAACACAATCCCTGCGTTCCAAATCACATACTCTTTCTTTTTCCTACACTACACACTAAAGTACAGAAGAGTTTTAGGGCCACAGGAGAGAGAAAAAAATGTCGAGAAATGTCAAGAATAAAGAAGAAATACTCCAAAATGCTATTGGAGTTAGTGGGGCATTTATGTATTTTCCCCATACTACAATTGACCTGCATGTATTGGAACATCCTAAATCTTTTTTCAATGAACAATGTAAAACAGTAATCTTGTGCAATGTAGGTTTCGGGTAGCACAGTGAAAAAGCTGTCAGGAAGCAGCAAGTTCACAGGTTCAGCACTGTTTCCGGTGAGTGCTGTGCAGCTGCAGCTAATTGCCAGCTGCAGCTGTCTCCGGTGTGAATTCATTCCTTGTTAAAAGTAAAGAATTAAAAAACCAGCAGGACTCTGAATCATGGGGACAATTGGGTGGGCTGATCCCCAATCAGCACAACTTGTCAACAAACTATTACATCATCATCAAAGAGTACATGCACCATTGTATTCATTCCTTTAAGCAAAGTAAGGAAGGAAATCCTAAACACTCTCCCTTTTCTGGCTTATATTTTTGATTCCGTCAGGCAAAAAACAATTTTCTATATAGAGAAACATTTCCATCAGTATGTCATTTTGTTAAGGCTTTACAGAAGTAAAGCAAAACCCACCTCTGACATAAAGCAGAATGCCCAACTCCAGAATGCACTTTCTGTGTTTGAAAAGCCCTACTAACGTCCTCCCTCCTACATACTCACATGAATATTATACATACTGTCTACATAACAATCGATTGTGTATGCGAGGTTGGTCGGACCGTTTACAGTTACGTATACAGAAGCAATAAAGAATTAAAGAAAAACATTCTGTGTTGTTTGAAAAGACGCAATGCATTGTGGGGGCGGTTGAGTAGGAAAATGAACCTATCGATCCATACACAAAATCCTCCAGGGAAGTAGGTACTCATCCGGGCATTTCATACACAAACCACAACATACTCAAATTGACATAGACATTAGTATGAGTAGGATGTTAGTATGGCTTTTTCAAACACAGCCAATGATTATCTCACATTCACCTTTTTGATTTTCATCAGGAGCCAATCACCGCTCGGCTCAGGTGCTCCTCCTCCTGGTGATCCCCGGTCACCTGATCTTCCTCTGGACCATCCACCTGATGAAGAGCGGACACACCACACTCACCCCCATCTTCATGTCTGTCTACCTGGCTGCTGCCATGCTGCAGGTGAGCACATGGCCACTCTAATGACACTGAGCTTTAATATCGTTAGCCTCGTAGCATAATTGCCTAGATCATATTTACTCTACATCTACTCTATTCTACATCTACTCTACTCTATATCTACTTTTCGTTAGCCTAATAGCATAATTGCCTAAGTCATATTTTAAGGGTTATAGAGTAGGGTAAAGTAGATGTAGTGTAGAGTAGATGTAGAATAGAGTAGATGTATTCTCAAGATGATTATTTCCCCCACAGCAAAACATAGTAGGAAAAAGTTGACACATATACTGTAGTAAAAGCTTAGAAAAACGTTAAGCTTCTGTGTACGCACAGACAGAATTATGCGAATGTTTTTCTTTGTCAGAGTTAAAAATGGTTATAGAAGACAGCACAGGCACAAGCACCAATCCCACCACCAGTATTAGCCACACATAGATGCAGAAAAGACTTTAAGAAGTTGTTTGCATACTGGTACTTGTGCTCCACCACTCATTACACCCGTCAATGAGTAGAACTGCAAAGTAAAAATGAAGTGACATTTTTTACTGATTCTGTTGCATCGTTGAGGTTTTCCAAAAATGGTCAGAACATCCCTGCATTCCAAATCACATACTCTTTCTTTTTACTACACTACATACTAAAGTACAGAAGAGTTTAACCCATTGATGACTATGGCAATCTAGGATGCATGTCCTTCATGCCTGAGGGTTTTCTGAAAAAATAGTACGAATTGTCAAGTCTACCAAAACCTTGATATCTAAGCCTGTGTAGCACATAGAAACATGAAATAAAATACATTTAAAAGTTAAGGTTCACAGGTTTCATTTAAACATGCTCCCTTAGCGCTTACAAACCAACGAATATTTCTAAAAATCGTCAAAATGAGATGAATTAGAAAATTATTAAATATTGTTAATAAATAGATGCAATGTGTTGTGTGATTTTCGTCAGTAGTCTATAGTAGACCTTGATTCTGCGCACCAAACGCCACTAACTGTTCCGTCGCCGATATAGCTGGCGTATTTTTTTAATTATTTTGTTTTATTTTTTTATTTTTAATTTTTTTGATTGACATGATTTTTGGCAAACCACACAACTTTTGGGTGGTCACGTGGTCTTAAAAAAATCAACAAAACCCACCTCATGTGTAATTGAACCAATGACAGTGCATTCTATGCTGGGAATGCCATGAAAATTAGATAAAGTAATAATGCTGCGCGACGCAGCATCAGGCAGGAGAGCCAATGTGGCATCGCGCAGCAGCCGTCATCAATGGGTTAAGGGCCACAGTCGAGAAATGTCAAGAATAAAGACGAATACTGCAAATTGCAGTTGGAGTTAATGGGGCATTTATGTATTTTCAGCATACTACAATACGTGCATGTATTGGGACATCCTATATCTTTTTCTGGCTTACTAAATAGTAGGGAAGTATGGGGATTGGAAGGCAGGACATCTGTCATTAGACACTGCATGGCTGTGACTTTTAATAGCACCTGTATAACTCATTCATCACACGCACAAACCATAATTGCAGTAATATTTGATCATCATTGTAAAACCTCATCATTGATTCATCTGCCCAAGCTCATCTTACCCGCACTGTTGATTTCCATTATTATTCACAGGCGTCGTCGGTGGGAATGGGCATGATTATGAAAGTCAAATGTGTGGATGTGCGTTTCCAGTTGGAGTGAAGGAGGAGAAGCAGCTCTTTGTATCCTCTGAATCCTTATAGTGTGGTGGTTTTGAGTGATGCCTGAAGGAATCTACCCTCGTGCTGTTTTGGCACCAGTTAAGCTAATTTTGAAGGAATAATTTAAAGACCTACTTCACCGGTGGGAATATGAAGGTGTATTGAACTCTGAGATCCTATGTGGTATTAATTTGCAACAATTTTAGAAATCAGTTCATCCTAGCCTGAGAAAAGGCAAGAAAGAGTGTTTTATGGTCTCGCTGTCTAACCCTACATTTTACCATGTGTGATATCACACATGGTAAAATGTATGGTTAGGATTAACAGGACAGCTGGGCCAAGGGAAGACTGAGGGGGGAAAAAAAACTCATTCATTATATTATAATAGCGATTCTATAATGATAGAACGCCGGTTCCGTTTGGGTGAAGTATTCCTTTAAATTATGAATAACTTCTTTGACTTTTTCAGGTGCACCGCGATCTGTTTTAAAATATTCAGCTGGCGTTGTGTATGCATCGAAGGGTTGCTTTGGTCAATAGCTTTTTATTAAGACTCTGGCCTTATCTTAAATGCAGACATGGAACGGTAGGGTAATCCTGGCCACTGGGAAAGTTGGACACTTTCCAAATCAATTAAGTGTGTAGCCAGTAGAGCTGCTTTAAGGGGGGCTTTAGTCCCTGGTTAGAACATCAAATGACAAAGACGGGCCCCGTGGGGTTGTGAGGGTACAAAGTTTGGATCCAGGATTTTTCAGTCACTGAAAAGAGGAACACTGATAAATTTATCGATTGGATTGGAGGGCCTTAGACACTGCTTTGCTTTTTTTTAATCTTTAAAGCCCTACTTCACCGGTGGGAATATGAAGGTGTATTGAACTCTGAGGTCCTATGTAGCATAAATGTGCAAACATTTTAGAAATCGGTTCATCCTAGCCTGAGAAAAGGCAGACAGAGTGTTTTATGGTCCCACTGTCTAACCCTACATTTTACTAGTGTGACATCACACATGGTAAAATGTAGAGTTAGGATTAACAGGACAACTGGGTCAAGGGAAGAAAAACCTCATTCATAGGTTAGCGATTTTATAATGATAGAACACCGGTTCCGTATGGGAATTCCTGGTATTCCTTTAAATATGGGACAGGATTTACAAGCTTGCTCAGGCTAAAAGGCAGGTACAACACTGCATGTGAATAATGCATATTTTGTACATCTGTCTATGGGACATCTATTGGGGGTAAATTGTCTGAATTGTGCATTGAATGATGGTTTCTGCACGGCGTCACAGCAGCAAGGTTATTATGCAATTATTGTTTATTGGAGCATGTCCCAGAAATTACCCACCCAGAATTTTTCCTCTTCTTTGTCATCTGTGTGTTTTTAACAGAGACAGGCAGACGAGCAGACACTAATTATTTGGCTGACTGCTGCATTTAATATGGAAGCTCAATACTAGCTGTAGTTTTTTTTTTCAACATATTCAATCCGACCTTCTTCTTTTTTTTAATACTGCCACATGGATAAGTGCCAGACCCTGTGTTAAGAAAAGAAAATGTTTTTTCGTCAGATTAAAATCCATCACAATGAAGAATTCATGTGTTTCACTATTTAGTTTTTCTCACAGATGGGCTTTTCTGTCCCAAAACAGTACATTTTCAAGCCTGCACATCTCATCATTAAAACATATACACACAAAACAAAAGGAGGACGCATATTAACACGTTCACATTCATGTCCTACTACTTATAAGCTTGTAGTATACATGTGGCGTTCAATTTTACAATGTTTTTTGTCACATTTCGACCTTCCCTATCACTCTGAAAATATCCAATAGTCTGTACCTCTACCCTCTGCTTCATTTAGCTAGTTAAGATAAGATATGATATGATAAGCCTCCATCACAGGGTACATTTGGTTGTTTTTTTACAGATAAATAGCTAAAAATAGCTATACACAACAATAGTAGTGTCTTAAATAATGATATTGCATGGTCTGCTTCTGTGTTACTAATATAACAATAATACTGGACATACCTATTAGGATATATACCCATTTAGTTAGATGTTTCACTCTGTATATCTCAAAACTGAAATCTTTTGGTCCATTTAAGATTTTATGTAATATCCTGTATCCTTAAGTAAAACGTTCTTTCTGTGGGTCCAGATAAAGTTTGGCAAAGATGCCGGTAGCATGGCAGAATTTGATAATGTCATTTAGTTTGAGTGAAAAAAATGACTTTTAGCAGTCTGCTTCTTTTTAATAGCAATGATAAGCAGCAATTGCACATGCCGGTCTTTAAATAATATTCTATTTAAAGTGAAAATTAGGGCTAGAAATAGTAGCTTGACTAATTGCGAAATCTCCGCAAGCCTCCCAGTCCAGTCTCTTTGAGTGGAAAATAAGAAGAAATGTAGTTGAATTGAGAGTTCTTTATAATTTGGCATACAGTGTTTGAGGGTTTTACACAAATCCATAGAGAAAAAAACAAAAAAAACATGGACATACCAAACAAGTGTTGGAACATAAAACTAACACAATACACAAGTCATGATTTTAGAAAAAATTCTCTATTAGCCCACAGTATATTCACAAAGATAAACAGGCGTTGTCATAAAAAAGTACAATAAAAAAGTACAATAAGCGACGGAGGTGTCACATAAAGGACAGAGAATAGCAGTTCAGCTCATCAAAACATCTCTTAACTCTAAAATAGGCCTCACAAAGTGCACCTGTAATAAATATGTGTGACTATGGTAATGTGACGTTCAATGGCAATTATGATGCTGGGACATTTGATAATACTGAAAATGAGTGGGTCAAATACAGCATAGGTTGAACATCTCTTGCTCTGAAACCCAAACCTCAATATTTCAGACAAGCCCGGATGTCTGATGGTATCAGTGTTGTTCTGATAGATCCGATATCCTGAACATCTAAGCTCTGAGAGAGCTGCTTGATCTCTTATCCTGTCAGCTGAGGTTGTTGGTGTGTGTGTGTGTGTGTGTGTCTGTGTCTGTGTGTGTGTCTGTCTGTCTGTCTGTCTGTCTGTCTGGCTATGTGTTTGTGTCAAAAGTAAGGCAAAAAAAACACAAGCCAACCAAGATTTCTGAGGTTGGACATATCCTGTATTATAAATATCTGAACACTTACTTGATAGATCCCTGTTTTTCTGCACAGCGAATTTACAGTTTCTCTAGCACTTCTGCTACCACCAAGATGTCTAGTGCACATGTTTTGCCATATTTCTGAATGTCAGTGTTCAGCGCATAATGATGCATTTCACAGAAGACCCTGGCTGTGTTCGAAAAGCCATAATAACATCCTACTCATACTAAAAGCCATACTAACGTCCTACTCCTACTCATTTTGACGTCAATTTGAGTATGTTGTGGTTCTGTATACAATGCATTGCGTCTTTTTAAACGACACAGAAGTTTTTTTTAAAATTCTTTATTGCTTCTGTATACTTCAGTTTAAGTAGACAGTATGTAGTATATACTTGTTGAGTATGTTGGAGGGAGGACGTTAGTAGGGCTTTTCGAACACAGCCCCTGTGTCCTTGCAGTACTAGCCAGTCTCTTAACAGCAGGAGAGATATGGAGAGATGCCTTGTGTTACTGTTATTGAGCAGAACTGGGGTTTGTATGATGTCCTGCTGATGGACTGTTATATAGGCATGACACGACATGCCGTGGGTAGTTTGGTTTCCTTTATAACGTGGTGGATTCAACTGAAACAGAATAAACCCATTCATTTTTTGTTTAACTGTTAGATTTATTGAAAAAGCTTTGTTTCCTCATATAACACCTTCCTTTCATCTGTAAAGAAAGTGCCAAGATGAAAAAAAATATATATATTTTGCCAAGAGGAATGTTTAGATACATGGGGATCCAGGAGTGACAGCAAATGGTACAGGATATGAGAGCTAAACTGAGTTGGAAGGTTGCTTTTAGAAGAAGCTAACAGGCCGAAGAGAGCTGTTGCTGACTAATATAAAGGACCATAGCAAGAGTTTTCTCCAAAATAGACCCTGCGTTCGTAATCGTATACTTTCTACTATTTAGTATGGTAGAAAAAAGATGTAGGATGTCCCGATTCTCGTGGCCAGATTTAGGATGGTTAGAAAGACCCAATGTCTACTACACCCGGCGAACTTGAAGTGACGTCACATCAACGGAGCCTCCATATGTAAACAAACGGGGATGCGACGGATATAAAAGCAAGAGGCAAGGTCAAGGCGCAATGTTATGATGAAATAGATAAGTAAAAGTATGTCCCAATAGTATGCCTACTGCAACCTAACTAGATCCTTTTTATCGTTGGATGTAGTTTGTAGAATAGAAAAATTAAAGAGTATGCGATTTGGAACGCAGGGAGGGTGTTTCTGTCCTCCTGCCTACCTGAAAGTGCTCTGTCTGTGAGAGCTGGAGCTGTGCTGGAGGGCCCCAGTGCTATTGGCCTGAACAGGATTGTGGGATTTTGAAGCAATTCTGGACTTTAATGCATCCCAAACTCATTTTGTCAAGGCAATTACACGGCAATGAAACATGCAGGTACCAGGAAGCCGAGCAACCCATATAGCTGAGAGAGGTCCCTAAAAACTTGTACCCAATGTCTCGGGACCATAGATAGTAAATAATATGGATGTAGCATCCGGGCTGACCTCAGTTATCCACACGGCATCCAATAATCCTGGTTGGTGCGCGTCGCCATTTTGTGAGGGGGAGGGAGATAGCTGACATATACCGCCGAGGCAAAGTGAGGGACAACAGGCGGAGAGCTGTCACTCAAGCGATCGCGCCAATACATTTTAACCTCCGATAAAATAAAAACTAGCGTGGTCCGAAAAAATTCACCCCCCTCAGTGTTGTCATGGAAATATGGCCTAAACATACAGACTAAAATGGTTTTGTGGACCAGGCTGTAAATAGGTTTAATAAGACTTTGAAAACAGCCTGTTTACAAGTGAATCAATGAAAAATGGCTCAGTCTTGTTACCAACCCCCTAGTGGCACTTCCGGTTACTACAGTTGTGGTCACTTCCTTATTGGATGCTGGTAAAAATCACTGAGGTTGGGGCTTGCTCGGGACACACCGGAACACACTGTATCATTTTGAGTGGCTGTCTTTTGAGACAGACTCTACTGAATAAAAAATCTAGGGGATTATGTGACAGCCTACTTAGTTAAGGACAGAGGGCACTGAAGTATGACAACTGGATTTGACTCAGAGATGTAAGTGTAGACAGACCTCTCTAATCTGCTTTGTGAGGAAGACATCTTTTGAAGTGTGGGCTTCTTTTTTCTCCCATCTCTGTTCAACTTAAGCCTTTTCCTCATCTGCTGTAACAGTATAGGCTCAAACTATCATGCTACCTTGTACAGTCCAACCTATTTGTGGACAAAATGTACCAAAGAGCAATTATGATTGATTAAAGGTTCAGTAAGCGGAGTGGTCAGTTTAGCTAACTTCCTGTCAGTGACTGCAGTTAGCAGTCCCCTCCCTCGTCCCTACGTCACCACATTAATGCACTGTGGTCTTCAAGCAGCGAGTTATCTAGCATCATCTCAGATCCATAAGTGTGATAAAACATGATTAAAAAAGATTGACATAAATAAATCCTTTACTTCACCTTTAATTGCATGGATGCTTGTTGAAGGTCTATGATCAAATTTTGTGTCTCAGTGCTGACATTGTGCAGAAGTTCCTAGGAGACTCCCAAAGTATGAGAAAAAAAACATATCTCTGTCTCCACCTCCACCTTTCTGAAAACCTGTGTTTAAATCCCCGGAAAGATTTTGCTCCACCTGTGATAAGCCACACCCCCCAGATACACCTGACTCTAAATAGCACTTAGATTCAAACCAGCAGTGAGACGTAGGGCGAAGAGAGTCAGCAATGTCATTGTGAGAAATATAATGGGATTTTTTTTTGGACATTGCACCATGAAAATTACAATGTGGAACCTCAAAATGAGCATTATATCGTTAGCCTCATAGCATAATTGCCTAAATCATATTTACTCTACTCTACTTTTACTCTACATCTACTCTATTCTACATCTACTCTACTCTACATCTACTTTCCGTTAGCCTAATAGCATAATTGCCAAAGTCATATTGTAAGGGTAATAGAGTAGGGTAAAGTAGATGTAGAGTAGAGTAGATGTAGGCAATTATGCTATGAGGCTGACGATATGTTACCTTTAAATCACTCACACGGGCCGGATAAAAGCATTGTTGTTGTTTTTGTTGTGTGCGAGAATAGATCCATGGAGGCCCATTTAAAACACTTGAAGGAGAATTTCAAAGATGACGCCATAATAAAACTTCTAGAGTCTGTGTATATTCAAGTACCTTGAGCGTGATTACATTCAAGTCATGCACCAGAAACAAGTTATTTTACAATATCGGATTAAAGATGCGAAGCCGCCCCGTAATGGTCTGCAAATCAAGCATTTCCGTGAGCACGTATTTTTTTTTTTTGAGTAACAGCGGAAAACCAATTATGCTTGCCAAGATGATAAAATACCTGCAGTGTTCTGAAGTAGCTAAATAGAGTGACATTAAGTGATACAGTGTGTGTGTCCCCGTAGGCATGATTTGCGGGTGTGTGTGTGTGTGTGTGTGTGTGTGTTCACTTGCATACTTAAGTGATGCACATAGGCAGTGGAGGGCTCACAGAGGTGGATCTGAGCAAACACAAGAAGGAACTTTGTGCCAGAGAGAATTGCCTTTAACCAGCAATTGTATATTGAATGGACAAAAACACACATTACAGTATACTTATGATTTTAACATCATTTAAGTCAGTAATTCCATATACTAAGGCCACGGATAGACTTTCACACAGACATTTCTGCTGGGTACTATTTAAGCTGAAGTGCATACACTCATACATATACACTCTTGTTTACCATGCAATCGAGAAAAGTTGTCTCTCTGACTCTCGTTTCATGTTATCACCATTACTTAAAGCAACATTACATTTGATACTTAATTTTTTATGTGTTGCCATGTTTGGTCTTAACACTTGCTAACAAGTAATGTCCAAATCCTTACGACCATTAGGCTACAGGAATGACAGTTCTGAATGTCTGTTGTTGTTTATTTTAGTTTGGCCCCCAGTTCTTATCCATGTCCTCTTTTAAAGCTACGTCTCCCCCCATGAGTCATTTTGAGTAATGACAACAACACTGTCGGGTAGGGCTGGGCGATATGGACCAAATCTTATATCACGATATAGGTAATTTTATATCACGATATGGATATATATCACGGTATAGTATTTTTCCTTTAAATTCAATGGATTACAATAACCGTACTGAACTTTAATCACATAAGATTATTTTCATATTTTGCTTGGAACTTAAATTTCCAAACTAAAGAAAAAATGGTGCAAAATACCACACCAGTCTGGCTTTAGTCAGTCAGTGCAAAATAAAAATGACAGCATCAACCAAATAGCCTGCATTTTCCAATTGATAGTAGCCTATATCAAAATAATGAAAGAATTGAATTTTCTTGCAGTATTTGCTCATCTTCATTTAAAAAAGCAAAATTAACTAATGAGCAAATGTCTGGTAATACTTTAACTCCAGCTTCAACACAAATAATATTTTCAAGTTTGACATGTTTTAAAGTTACATAAAACCAGCCTTGCTGGCTGTCTCCGACAATAACAGCACGGGGGTGAAGCCCCGAGTAGGCTAAAGATGTCATTATTAGCCAGCTAGCTCACGAGAGCTAATCCATGTAGTTTGCGGCTTAAAACAAGCCAACTCTGCGTCACGGCAACAGCACGCTGAAGCAGCAAGCAAGTTTCCTTTGCCCGATGACATTTTTGACCGTTGATCCTCTGCTCTGCCACCGTGACACGGAGTTGGTTTGTTTACTGTAGTGATTGCTAGAGCTAGAGCAACAGATGAGGCTTCTTCTGTTGAGGGTAGAGAAGCTGTATTGCAGCCCAGAACTCTGCTGCAGAGCCCCCGTGTGGTACGGCGGAGTAACTGCAGTGTGACTGTAGGGACTCGGAGGGACAGCTGCCTCCCGCTCTATCTATGCTCCCGCCACATGAACTTTTTTTCTCTGCGGTATAAACGGTATGGCCAAATCTCTCCCGGTAGACACTTTCATATCGTCCACGATATGATATCGTCATATCGCCCAGCCCTACTGTCGGGCGCGTCTACTTCAGGTAAGCCTTTTGGTGATTGCTCATAGAATTTGATTCCTTTTGCTAGAGGAGCCACAGGGATAGCAGTCGAAGCTATCCTCCTACAACAAAGAGAACAGCATTCACACCCTCATTTCCAGCTCTACATTTCCAGTCTACCACCTGCGTAAAGTGCTTTGTAATTGGGGAGAAGATGATACATTGGCAGATGCAAGGCAAACAACGGGCCGTCTCGGGAGATCACACAGCTTTATCTCAGAGACACTTTGTTTCTCTCGTTATTAAAGAAAAACACACAGAGAGACGGAGAAGGGAGTCTGCATGATGGATCGGCACTCTGTCGTATTTGTTTTTGTCATTTGTTTTTGAGAAAATGTGAAAATTGGATGCGTCTTAATCCTCGGGAAAAACTGGCAGCCTGCAACTTTGCACACAAGTCTCTTCCCTGCCCTGTCTTTTGATTGTTTGAGAAAAAAATATATAAAAATCTCCCTATGGGAAGCTGTGTACTGTAAATGATGGATTGGTGTTGCCAGTTTTTGAAGCAGGCTATGCTAGGAAAGCTACAATATCCCAACTGTGCCCCCCCCCCCCCCGTCATCATGAGTAAAAAGACAAAGCAATGACACCTTAAGCTTTGGGATGGGGATTGAGAGCCTGTAGTTCATCTATGAGGACGCGTTCACAGTGTCATAACAGCACATTATTGGATTCAGAAAGCAGGAGGCCATGGTTGTTTTAACAGGATTACACTTTCCCATCACAAAAAACGCCCACACTTTAAAAGACAAGTTGGCCTGTCGTCGGCAGGTTATCGGAACTCATACGTTTGTGTTGTTTTTCTACAATTACATATCTAGCTCTTGACGCCTCTGATATATCCCTTAGCATTTCAATGTCTTCCAATTTACTTTTTGTTTTGTCTTTAGAATGTTTGCGCTGCCAGCTAACCGGACAGCTCATTTTCCCCCTTAAATGATGGACCCCTCCTTATCTTTTAATAGACGTGTCCTTTTATCTCAGGGCAGCGTTCCCCTTCCCGTGCGTGGAATAGCCGAATTATGAATAACACTCTTAACTGGTCTCTCGCTTCAGCTGCTCTGGTCATTACTCCTCCTCCTCTGTTCCCACTACAGCTTAAGTGTTTACGCCGCGCTGCACAGCATTATCAAGCACTTATTTCCTCCCGCCGTCGATAACACAAGCCCTTTTTTAATGTTTCCATCTGGCTTTTCATTCTGCTGTAAGGTCAAAAACTACACTTCTTTTCTTTCAAAGGTTTTTTTTATTAAATGCCAGTTGCAAAGGAATTGCAGCACCATGGGTACAAATTTTTTCCCCTTTTTTTCCCCCGAACACACCCCACCCACATCCCACCCTCACACCCAACCACACGAAATACACACTACAAGAAACAAAAACAAACAATCAACACGTAAATAAAACATAAAAAAAACATAAAGAAATAAAATTAAATCAAATAAAAGAGGGGAGGGGGTAGCTACTCTTCTATAATTATTGTTGGTGTATTAAAATAATTTAGAAAGGGGCGCCAAATTCTGTCAAATTTGTTCTCGGATCCCTGGGTAGTATAACGTATTTTCTCTAAATTCATGCATGACATAATGTCTCTAATCCAATGTGAGTGGGAAGGAGGAGCAGGATCTTTCCACTTGAGTAAGATAGCCCTACGAGCAAGTAATGAGGTAAAGGCCAGTACCTTCAGCTTCACTTTAGGTAAGCCCGGATTTGGAGCAATGCCAAAGATTGCAGTGAAAGGGTTCGGCTCAATTTGATGCTGAAGTACTTCAGAAATTGTTTGAAAAACTGATGTCCAGAACTCAGGCAAGGTGGGACACAACCAGTACATGTGAAAGAGTGATGCCGGTGCGCTTTTACAGCTATCACAGGTCAGGTCTACATCGGGGAACATACGAGCTAATTTAGTTTTAGATATGTGGATATGATGTAATACGTTAAATTGCACAGGAGCATGTCGGGCGCACATGGAGGTAGAGTGTATCCGATCCAGGACTGAATCCCACATGTGATCTGTGAAGGCAGAACCTAGGTCCTGCTCCCACAGGGTTCTTATAGCTGCTAATGAGGGGCTATGCAACTTTGAAATAAGGTTGAAAAACACAGAAATTGAGCCTTACAATACTCTTTATTTATTGGCATGAACAACAACATTATAAAATCACAGCCAATAGTTGCCAGATTCAGCCCCATCTCTACAACATATCAGTGAAATGCTTACTTGCTCAAAGTTATGGTGTATTAGGGCTGTCACTTTTTCAAAAAAAACTTAAGTTTCGAATATATTTTGAAGGGAAACTTCTTCAAATTGTCTGTCACGCTTATGAGCCTACATTCTGAGCAGGTCATCACAGTTTGAATATGAACTTTTCAACCCACTTTTCCAACAAATATGTGTATAGTTTTTACAATTTTACTGACGTTTGCCACCAACCTTACGTCTGTACAGTAAATGTTGAGAAGGATCCAGCAGACGGTTATCTTAGCTTAGCATTTATACTGTAAATGGAAACAGTGGGAAACAGCTAGCCTGGCTGTTATGTGTTTGTTAATTCACATTTAAAGGGCCTAAATGGATCATTCAATTCCTTCCATGTAAGCATATATACACTTCCTGCAGTGTCTTCATATCATGAAGTCCCAGTCCAACCCTCCCTTTCAAATCATTATTAGCTTTATTGGCATTGGAATGAAACGGAAACAATATATTTCCAAAGCATCACGCAGAAATTCATAATATAAAGAATTCAACAACACTACCAATAATGAAAACCAAAAGCAACGATGATAATAATTTCCATTGTTCTCTTCCCTTGCAGGTGTTGCTGCTGTTGTGTATATCAGACTGGATGGTGCACTCCATGTGGCGGAGCGGCAAAGACCCGGACAGCTTCTCCATCCCTTACCTGACAGCCCTGGGGGACCTGCTGGGCACGGCGCTGCTGGCCCTCAGCTTCCACTTCCTCTGGGTCATAGGGGACCGAGACAGTGACGTGGGCGACTGAGGAGGAGGTAAAGGCCTTTTGACAGTGAGGCGTTTGGGCTGACGCGGGGGGGGGGGGGGGGGGAAACTTTGCCGCCTTGACATCTCACCGTGTGGGAATGTGGGGGGGGGGGAGGGGAGGCGCTCTATTATCGCTGGCCGGCACATTCCTTCTTGCTTCACCTCACTGTAAAAACCACGCCATGGGTTTTTGAGAACTATTTTCTGCTCCTCCTGGCTTGGTTTTTATACACACAAAAATACATACATTTAGACTGTTTCCCTGGTACATCTTTTTTTTGATCTGCACACAAACTTGCATGTCATCTTGTTAAGAGGAAGCAAGAGGAACATACCAGCCCTACCGCCCCAGAATGCTGAGGGAACCTTGTTGCTGTTGGCAAGGTGTTGTACTCTCGACAGCTGAGCATCAGTCTTGGCTCTTCTACCTATGTCTCTTTTGCAGGTGGATATTTTGGGGTTTCACCAGCCTTTGTGTAACTATATTTTTTTTGCCTGCCTTGTTTATTTTCATGAATCCAGTGGAGAGACACAGACAGCTGGGCTGGAGGCAAGAATGTCAAGTTTGCACCAGAGTTAAAGGTGTACTCAGCGATTCTGGAGAACGCTTGTTGTCAAAATCTGTGAATATCTTCTCTGATTTGAATACAATCTGGTGTTAATTCACAGCCTTGGCTCTGTGAATGGATATGTTAACAAAGTGGCTCCGACCGACCCATCGTAGCTAGCAACATGTCTGTTTACAGAGCATAGGCTTTGTATTAACACCATATTTATTTTCAGCACTCTCCAGAATTGCTGAGTCCACCTTTAAAACGTGAATGACACAATTGTTGTATTAATGGTACGATACATTGGCAATCTCTTCCTGTGTTTACCTGTTTATTTCTATTTGTTTTTGTGTTTTGCCAGTGTCCCAATGTGTTCTCTGTGATACAGTTGTTATTTTCCTATTTCAATATGTTTAGTTATCCTCACACTGTTCTCTGCAAGGAGTAGAACACAATTCTTTTTTTTGCCTGCACACTGCAAACTTGCACTATTGCCTTTTGGCCAGAAAATGTGCATGTGTGTTTCCTTTTTATACGTACAAATGTGCGCTTATTTTCTTTCAGTTAAATTTTCTAACCTGCCTCCTGACAGGACATCGGATCAGGGGTTCAAGTCCAGTGTAACTGTTTTTAATCTGAATTGAGAAGTTGAATGATTTTGCTTAACCCCTCCCCCTAAACAGTGTCTGTCCAATCATACGCTAGGCGACAAGGGGCAGGTCTATACAGAATGCTTTGGAATTTCCCCACAGGTTAAGGGTGGTATGGACAGGGCTGTATTTCGGAGCAATATTGTCATGTAAAAAGATGTCGGATCGGGCTGTCCTTTATTATCATTCCAAAACTACAAAAATGGAATCCACTGTGTAGTTCTGCCTAGTGTGGATTTTTCCTTATCATACCAATACAGTAGGGCTAGTTCTGTCTCAGTCATCAAACATTAAACCATGTATGTAGCCATCAAGTGCATATTTCAAGACCTATATTTAAAACCCTGTCAGCTGGAAATGTTTTCAATCAAGCTAATGCTAGGTTAATGAGCTAGCTAGCGACAGTTTTCATGTAACGCTTGATAAGCAGAAACCACATAGACGTATCCTTTTTGTGTGCCCTCCATCTTTTACAGCCTTCGTCTCTTGTTTATATTGTGTACAAGTTAACAGCACTTCCCTGACAGTCATGTAAACCAAACCATGGGGAAAGCATTTATATATTTTGATAACCCGCGGCCCCTTCTAAATTCATTTCCTGTTTGTCCTATATATGTTAACCTCGACAGGGGGTCCGGCCAGTGGATATTTGCACAGGAATCACACGCTGTTTACAGTGCCTATATGCATGATGGTCTCTACTAGTACATGCATGCACACAGTTAATCAACAGTTTTTTTTCCAGTCAACTTATCAGACCACTATCATATTCAGTGAAACATACCCCTGATGACATCATTTCTGCTCAATTTAATTTCCCTGTTCAGAATGTGTTCAAAAAAGGCCAGAGAATATTGTCATACTTAACAAAATAACCTCCTAAACCAAACCACTTCCTTAATCCAGATATTCCGCAGCATATTGTGTGACTCTCTCCAATTCCAATACGTGCCTCTTGAGATTTCAATTGTTAAAAACAAGGTATTTTTTAATATGTCATACCGTCATGAATGCAATTTTTTTCTTTCTACAGCATTATAATAACTGTGCAATGATTCCCTTTTTGTACTCACTTGTACAAATTGTATTTTTTTTTTCAATAGATTTATCCCAAAACAAAATATCCAACATTTTATTCAGTCATGAAACTAACTACTTCTATCGAGGTTTTCAGAAACAAGAGGGTGAAATCAATTTGGGTTCAAAGTGGATTTTTGTTTTGGTATGAGAACCTTTTTTATTTGCTGATGTGGCTCATAAAGGGGCTAAAAAATGTTTAAAATAAATAAATTGTCTTTCAACTGAAAAAGCCTCTCATTTCTGGTTATTTCTGGCTGCCAAATAGCCTTCCTCTTATCCACGTGGGCATACAGCACTACTGATTACCACACTGAAAGGCCAAGACAAGCTGTCACAGGAGCTCTGAATCCAGCAGATGAAAGCTTAGTTATTGAGCCAGACCTGTGATTTAAAAATGAACAGAAATCCTCATCCCTCTGCCTGAAGTAAGCCCTAGATATAATCTACCTTCTCAGATGGTCTCCATGACAACACGGCCCGGCAATGCTCATCCCCCCTCTTTCTCTTGACCTTATGCGTTTGGGAATACATGCATTTCTGCACAGATGTCACACACGCGCCCACGTCCAACACATGCACTAGCTGTTACTCTTTAGTGGGAATTTAAAAGGATTTGACCAAGAACAACATAACCTCATGGAAGATTTCAATGTCAATTTAACAAGCTTTATTGGCATGAATGTAATAACACAATTGTTCACTTGAACATACAGTATTCGATTGGCCAGTTCGTTGTGTTCCCAGATGGCACTGCGATGTCAAATGACCACTTTGGTTCCTTTTTTTTCTTTTTTCTTTGGGCCGAATGACACACTTTTAAAACTGGTTAGCCAACCAAGCCTTCCATACCATCTTAAAATAAATCTCACTTTTCAAAACTCGATGCCACAAACATATTGGTCGGTACTGAGGTTCTTAGAAATCCCAAAGCCATAAATCTTTATACTTTCACATGCTCACAAGATATTAAATGGATCGTGTGAGAGAAATGAAGACATCCGTCATGACTTTGAAGCAGTAGCATATCCAGAAGTATTGGGGATGGGTGGGCGTCGCGTATAATTGGGTGGCAATGGAATAATTTAAAACTATCTCTCTATCTTAGTCTGAGATACACCATGAAGAATGTCAGCCCTGAGTTCTGTTCTATTCAATATAATATGAAATAGCTCTTTTAAGATTACATTACTGCTTGACAGTGTTTCCAGTTAAAGGGAGAGCCTGATTTTATAGCACCATAGCTTGTGAAATGCTAAAAAAGAAATGCTTGATTTTTCTCAGAGAAATGTAATGATAAAAGAAAATAGAGAGAAATATGCATATTACAAAGGAACACCAGTACAGTAGCATATTGACCAATGGGAATGGGCTAAAGGGAAGTTTTTAAAAGCAGAAAATAACGAGCTCGACTCACAATGAAATAAAGTGGGTGCTGTGTATCCTTCACACTGGCCCCAAACGTCTGTGTTACAACTAAATAAAGTAGCAAACTTGGAGTGCTGTCCTCATCTTTATTTCAACTTAAGGGATGTGTCAAATATAGAAACATAAGTTTTTTTGCTGCCTTATCAACAACTATTTGTACACACATGGGAATGGAGTTAGTTTGGGCTGATAGGCTGTCTTATACTTATAATAATAATAATAATAATAATAATAATAATAATAATATTTTTGTTTAAAGGTGCCTTTCATGACACTCAAGGACACCGTACAATGAGACAAATACAGTACAATCAATTACATTAAAAACAAAAATGGGATGGGAAGATCAGGAGGGGTAAGCAAATTTAAAAAGGTGAGTTTTGAGTATGGGTCTGTCTATGACCTGGACCAGACCCTGCCTTAGAGTATTGGGCGGGGGGGGGCTTTTAGATGATGTTCCCCATGGTCTTTATTGCACATTCTGTTGAGAAGAAATTTAACTAAGAGCTGTTTTTTGGTCAGGTTCTACAGTTTCTCTCCACACTGGCAGATGGCAGTGAAGTGTGGCAATGGCCCTAAGGAGTCTATTTATGTTTTGGAAAATAACTTGGGGGGGGGGGGGGGTCAGGTACATTCATTATGGAGGAACATTTCTCAGAATTCAGCATCTGCCACTGATACGTGCAATATCCCAGTCTGAGGCATTATGTATTCTGTTGGTTGGAGGGTAGGCTATGCTCTGGTTTTCTTGAATTGAATCCACCAAAATAGTGTATACTGAAGTGTATTCTGATCTGAGTGTGCCCAAACTGCATCAATACATATTGCTGTTGGCGTCATGCTGTGGTATTTAATGTGCCGCCGTGCACACGTTGCAAATGTGTTTTGTATCTGGCTGTTTGTGTGTGTTAATGTGTAGCCTATTATTTGCCAGCTGTGTGCGTCTTAAGGCAATGCTGTTGGCCATGCTGATGTGTATGCACTGCTGTGGACTGTCGCAATTGAGTTTTTTGTAGGCTACACACCTGTCTGTCATAATATTTATGCGGGCCCTCCCACAAAATCTACATGCCCCCTGTATAGATTTGCTCCTGCGCCGGTCCCTTGAACTTGCCTCCACTATGGATATGATATGCCCAAACTACACTCAACAAAAATATAAACGCAACACTTTTGTTTTTGCTCCCATTTTTCATGAGATGGACTTAAAGATCTAAACTTCATTCCAGATACACAATATTACCATTTCTCTCAAACATGGTTCACAAATCTGTCTAAATGTGTGATAGTGAGCACTTCTGCTTTGCTGAGATAATCCATCCCACCTCACAGGTGTGCTACATCAAGATGCTGATCTGACATCATGATTAGTGCACAGGTGTGCCTTAGACTGTCCACAATAAAAGGCCACCCTGAAATGTGCAGTTTTGTCTCACAGCAAAATGCCACAGATGCCACAAGCATTGAGGGAGCGTGCAATTGGCATGCAGGAATGTCAACCAGATCTGTTGCTCGTGCATTGAATGTTCATTTCTCCACCATAAGCCGTCTCCAAAGGCGTTTCAGAGAATATGGCAGTACATCCAACCGGCCTCACAACCGCAGACCACGTGTAACCACACCAGCCCAGGACCTCCACATCCAGCAGGTTCACCTCCAAGATCGTCTGAGACCAGCCACTGAGACAGCTGCTGAAACAATTGGTTTGCATAACCAAACAATTTCTCCACAAACTGTCAGAAACCGTCTCAGGGAAGCTCAACTGTATGCTCGTCGTCCTCATCGGGGTCTTGACCTGACTCCAGCTCGTCGCCGTAACAGACTTGAGTGGGCAAATGCTCACATTCGATGGCGTCTGGCACGTTGGAGAGGTGTTCTCTTCACGGATGAATCTCGGTTTACATTGTTCAGGGCAGATGGCAGACAGCGTGTGTGGCGTTGTGTGGGTGAGCGCTTTGCTGATGTCAATGTTGTGGATTGAGTGGCCCATGGTGGTGGTGGGGTTATGGTATGGGCAGGCATCTGTTATGGACGAAGAACACAGGTGCATTTTATTGATGGCATTTTGAATGCACAGAGATACCGTGATGAGATCCTGAGGTCCATTGTTGTGCCATACATCCATGAACATCACCTCACGTTTAATGCACGGCCCCATGTTGCAAGGATCTGTACACAATTCTTGGAAGCTGAAAATGTCCCAGTTCTTGCATGGCCAGCATACTCACCGGACATGTCACCCATTGAGCATGTTTGGGATGTGCTTGACCGGCGTATACGACAGCGTGCACCACTTCCCACTAATATCCAGCAACTTCGCACAGCCATTGAAGAGGAGTGGACCAACATTCCAACATTGACAATCTGATAAACTCTATGCGAAGAAGATGTGTTGCACTGCATGAGGCAAATGGTGGTCACACCAGATACTGACTGGTTCTGAGTCCCCAGACCCCCAATAAAGCAAAAAAATGCACATTTCAGAGTGGCCTTTTATTGTGGACAGTCTAAGGCACACCTGTGCACTAATCATGATGTCAGATCAGCATCTTGATGTGGCACACCTGTGAGGTGGGATGGATCATCTCAGCAAAGCAGAAGTGCTCACTATCACACATTTAGACAGATTTGTGAACAATGTTTGAGAGAAATGGTAATATTGTGTATCTGGAATGAATTTTAGATCTTTAAGTCCATCTCATGAAAAATGGGAGCAAAAACAAAAGTGTTGCGTTTATATTTTTGTTGAGTGTATTAAGGCTTTTCACCTATCCTTGGCTTAGTGTGAATGTGCCTGAAGTGAGCCTTACTGGGACTTATAGTGACTTTAAAAGCACCTTGCAATCACCTGGAGTCTAATGATTAGTAACTGAGATATCCCCTTAATACTAAAACATTATTTGATTGATAGGCTTGTGGTCAATGTAACTACTGTATGTCTGGGCCTATTACCCATTATCACCCGTAGCTATGCACCTGCACTGTATAGAAGAATTTTGTTTGCCTATACTTCATTCAGCCATGCATATGAATCATCTCTATATCTTTCATACTAATATTTCTAGCACTTGCACGAGCCCACCTATCCCAATTAAGACTTCAGGTTAAATGTTTAGCACTATAAAGGAGTCAGTATTTCACCACTGGTATATTGCATTCCCGGCAGCTTGGAGACGGCTTTGAAATACACTTTTTGTAACTTTTCTAAAAAAAAAGAAATTCTTTGATGATGAGAATACAAACAGAAAATATAACTTTAAGAACGGCTAACTGAAGAACTAAAATATGAAAAATCCAAATAAGACGTGCAAGTAAAATTGACGTGATTGTATCAGAGTGACGTTGGCTCATGACCCATAGTATTTCTAAAATCCTGCTGAATCCTTCTTTTACCCCTTTTTTCCATCTTTTTTAAAATTGATTTTCACATATTTCATTTCATTTAACTTTTATTTATCCTCGAGAGACCGATTGAGGGGTGACCCTCATTTACAATGACGTCGAGTTCAAACAAATTCAAAGGAAAAACAACAATACATAAACAATATTCAATGCAAATACATCAAATACACAACAACAGGTGACGAGAAAAACAATTGAAACATACAATATAGCCTAATTAAAACAGTTACAGGTAGAGTTTGGCAGATTTAAGATAGTTTGTTTAAATTGGTTAAAGGATATGAATATATTTAGTTTAATTCCAGGAGACAGGGGCACTGAAGCTAAAAGCTGTCTTTCCCAGCTCAGACCGGGCTTGTGGGACATAAAGCATAAGCATGTCAGTGGAGCGGGTCTGATAAAGCCCATCTGAAATTTGCAGCATTTCTGTTAAATAACGAGGAAGCTTCCCGGCCAAGGCTTTGTAAATAAAAATGTGCCAATGTGCGTCACGTCTCTCTTTAAGGGAGGACCACCCAACCTTTTCATTTAAAAGACAATGGTGTGTGTCATAAGCATCTCCTGTGATGGACAGACATGAAAACTGTCTCAATAATCCTTTTCCTACTAAATAAAGGGAAGGTGGTTTTGTTCCTATAAAAATAGCCAATTTTTTGTCGTAAGGCCTTACAAACATTCATCCAGAAATGTCACCCCCCCTTCAAGAGTAAAGAGTAAGTGCAGAAGTACAAAATACAATAGACCATAATGAATAAAAATATATAAACTAAATAAAGACCTACTGTGTATCATCCCGATGGGTTATTATCATGACAGCTGCCATTTTCAGTGGAGAACTGGTGGGTATACGTTAATTTGGCAGCGTGAAGCATCTCTCCCTTTGTGGCTCCATTAAACATCAAAGTGTCCTCAGAAGTAGCCTAGCCTCCCAATCCATTCACTGCAGCCAGATAAGGAGACGGCCACGAGCTGATAAAAGCACTGACTCTGTCTCTGCGATTGTAACAGTATGGCTTCCCATGTTAAAAAGCTAGAGTTAACATGTCAAGCGTGAAAATAAGATACATCAAAGTAGTAAGTACTGTATGTCACCATGTGTGTCTATCCTTGGAATCAAGAAAGAGGCATTCACAGGATCAAAAGAAAAAGGGGCGGGGTGGGGAGGAGAGGGGGGCTCACCTAACTGACCTTGCGCATTGGCTAAATCCACACGTTCTAGCCATGTATTACCAATGGATTGCTCATATCTCTTTGAACTACGGTGAGAAACTTTCCAATTTTCAACATGGATTTTCTGACTTTCTCATGTGATCAAAGCTAATGGCAGCAGCAGCAGATATAGATATGGATTATTCATGTTTATGGATTGTCTTACTTGGCTGAATGTAACTAAATTCTATACGTTACATTATAGAATTGGCTGTGTTTTTTTTCAGATTGGCCTTTGATGGTTAAGGAGCTTTGTATGAAATAACAGCAACGGGACATCTCGTTATCAGAGTGCGGTACAGCACATTGCTGGCAGGCATAAATGATTTCATTATTAAAGGAGCCAAGCTACTACGATCGATATTTATTTCTGGTTGAGTGTGAGCACGGCTTCTGTTTAACAATGCACCTCTGTTCTGTGTCTAGACAGTTTAGTTTGTTAACAAGGTATAGGCAGGATGCGGTGCTATACTTGATAGATGGAGCTGTGAAGGTTTTTGGGGGTAACTTATACGCTCTCCTATAGCAGTCTGCCGGCTACAGCAGAAGTGACCCAGACAGGAGCAGAGGGCCTGTGAAACCTAACCCTTTCTCAGTCCATCACCCAAACACCACTGGGGCTAATAGCAGTATGTTAATGAGAAGCCTCTGGGGGGTGGGGGGGTGTTAGGCTGTACACTATAAAAATGAAAAAGGTAGGAAAAAACTCAAAATATCTAGGCAATTGTCTAGATTTTTTAGTTTTTCAGGCGAATTAAAACTCTTCAGTTTTAAAGCTGTAATGCGTAACTTTTTCAGCTCCACGGGGGCGCCCTTAGCTCAGTTGGTAAGGCGTCCCCCTCCCCCCCCCCCCGGGCCCAGCAGCAGACCCGGGTTCGATTCCCGCCCGCGGTCGTTCTCTGCATGTCACTCCCCTCTCTGCCCCATTTCACCTCTGTCTCTTAACACTATCAATAAAGCATGAAAAATGCCAAAAAGTATCTTAAAAAAAATAAAAAAATTATATCAGCTCCACAAAACGCTCTCTGTATGTGTCTCTATGGCAGCGTTTACAAACTGGTGTCGCCCCCCCGGACACTGGTGCAGGAGCTCAGAAATAATGGAATACTATTATGCAGTTTTGAAACTGTCTAAAAAAAAGTTCTGAAGATAATAAGTTGGTTTCACTTTTATTTTTGGGAGTCTGATTTAAGTTGCATTACATATATCTGATAAATGATCTCAACATAAGATAATTAGTTGGCTCAAAAGTAGGCAGCTTCCCCTAAAACCTAAGTACTTTTAGTTTTAGCTGCAAACCTCTAGTCAGAACCTATGGTCAGAACAGTTACCTTGAAATTTTGAAGTTTTCCCTAACTTTTTACAGTGTAGCTCAAGGCCAGCTCGTGAATCTCCCTAGCAGCTCCCTAGGTGCTGTGGAAAACAATAGAGGTTTCATACGCAGTGTAATTGGAAACAGATTTCTCCTGAGGCCTGGTGGGTCTTGCCAGTCAAGCCGATGTGCTCAGACGTGTTCGAACAGGGGGCTCACATTGAAACAGGGGAACCTTAAATTCAATCATAAAGTAAAAAGGAGCTAAAGGTTTGTGATGTTGGGTGCTGATAACTATATAAAAAAAAAATCATTACATTGTATGATGTGGTCCTTACCCACGCACAGGGGATTTCAAGATGACATAATCACCTCCTTATGTGCTGGTGTAGGAGCTCGGCCCTCAGCTGAGACTAATCAGATGAATAACAGAAAAAGTTTTGACTCGTGGATATCATCACAAAACTTTGCCAGTTGACTATTAGAATATATTTAAGAAATATTTGAATAAAAAATGCATTTTTGGCAATATCTAGCTAATTATGCCTAACATTTGCATCTCTGAAATTGCAAAAAATCTGGATATTATTTTATTTTTTACAACATATTGGTGTCCATGATCTGTAATAACCTTTAGAATAGTGCTGAGGGTGATTATGGAAAGTTATGTTAATGTTAGTGCTTTAGCAGTTGAGATGATTGGTTCAGGGTACTGAAAGAGAAAGTACTGTTGAGATAATGACCTTTTAAAGATGGTTGTATAGGAGAAATAAACAGATGCAAAAAAAGACCAGGTTTAGTTGAATAGACTGTACATTGTGGACTCTTTATTTAAAGCCACTACGAGTAACATGGCACGTTGGCGTCCCCTTTGGACAAAAGCGGTAGTATTTTCACGACGCCCGCTGTCGCAAAGCTGTTTACTAGCGCGTGCCAGGCGCGTGAGTGTGAACTGAGAAGGGAGCAATATAGTGCATGTCCGTGTGTTGAAAGTGTGAGGACTCTTTTCGGCTCTGTGAGAGTGGTTTTGACACTGCATGAACTAATGCCAGTCACTGCCACACGCACCTGATTGCAATGATGATTGCTAACTACTCTCTCTCACGGAGCTGAAAGATTAGGCTACGTGTCCGACTCCTCACAGAAAGCGAATGAACGATAGACTGCAGTTAGTATGGATCACGATGAGGTAATGTGTTTATGTTGTTGATGTAAATAATGACTATTTCAGATAATGGTTATCTGATGATGGTGAAGCAAAGCAAACGTGTAAGTACCAACCGCTCATTCATTTAGGAGTAAACACTGCAGTCTAGTTTCGCTCTCGTGAAATTGTATACACGTTGCTTGGCAACGCCCTCGTCCCCCGTAGCCTATATCACTCTCCCTTTTAGCTTTTCTTCATTGCATTTTCTTTTGTTTCTTTGATGGTTCAGCCCCGTTATCAGTCATTATGACGACAAATAACTGTATCAAACAAGGCTCCCGCTCCCCTTCCCTCACCTGGAGGGATAGGCTTCTCAATTCACGTTGCTGCGCCACACTGAAATCTGCGACCATGATACCTATCTACCTACCTATCTATGGTCACCATATGTGACCATAGAGCTTGCACGAGCGAACCGAAAATCGGACTGGGTGTGCGACCAGACCAAAAGCAGTAATAAAAACTATTTAAAAACGTCTTTCTTTGCACTGGTGGTCTCGTTTGCTGTTAAAGGTAATTTATGATTATCAGAGGAAACATGAGGCTGTTTAAAAGATATTTAAATGTTACTCATAGCCGCTTTAATATAAAAGAAGACATGTTATTGATGTAAGATAGCCACACATCTCAGAATTGACATGTT
The DNA here is from genome assembly GCA_949357725.1 of Hyperoplus immaculatus. NCBI lineage: Eukaryota > Metazoa > Chordata > Actinopteri > Uranoscopiformes > Ammodytidae > Hyperoplus > Hyperoplus immaculatus. Next base: position 16,552,740 of record OX442370.1, read on the forward strand.
TGAAAAAATTATGTTTTTGCCTGCTGTATATCGCTTTAAACATCAGAATGTGTTAGTATTCATCGGATCGCTTATCGACTGAAACTCAATTTCTGACAGCAGAATGTGCCATTTGTTCTTGTTGAGATTGAAAATGCGTCACTCTAAAATGCCTTTCAGAACTGACTAATATTTATACAATGCATAACAAGACAACAAAGGAATCGGAGAGGCGGTGAGAAGTTGTCAGGATGGAGCGGAAAACGTAGAGGATTTCACACTGTCTTCTACTGTGGCCGTTTGTAAAAGTGTCAACACTTTAGATGCCATAAAACATGTATGGTCGGATGGCAAGTTGTACTAACTAGTAGAATTTTTTTTCTGCCATGACTCCCTTTCCTTCTCTTCTTATTTTTTCAAAGTCAAGTCAAAGTCTTTTATTGTCAGTTCTGATATATGGAACACATACATCAGATTCGAAATGGCGTTTATCTCTGGCCCACTGTGCAGTTAGAATGATAAAATAAAAAATATAGAGTTAGATAAACAAGATAAACATAAACAATAGTTACATAAGATAAATTCTAAATACTAAGTAGTGCAAAGGACTTTTTTGTGCAATATAAAACAGTATGTATAAAATAGAATAGAAAGTAAAAAATAGATAAGTTAAACCTGCAGTGTGTACAATTTCTGGTTTTATTTCCTAGCAGATTTTGTAGAAAGTAATTATAATATCCATAAGTACATTTAATTTAGTGCATAATAGCTGAAAAAAATGTTTTTCCCTTAGAAAGGGTCTCATATATGTCCATATTCCTGCATATTTTGGACCAAGGCCTAGTGCCGCCATCTTGAAAGTGTTATAGTTGGAATGTCATCAGGTGCATTGTTTAAAATTTAGAATTCTTGTCCTTGAAGGCCACTGTAGCTTCTGTTATTATTCGAAAGGGGTGGGATTACCCAGGGAGTGTTGCATTCTAGAACTTTGTAGAACTTTCTTGATGATGTCATATTACACACTGCACCTTTAAAATGAAATGTGCAATGTGATGAAAAATATTTACAATGTGCAATATGCAATCAACTGGATGTACATTTTAAGGCATTTTGATGTATCTTATCTTATGCATCCTGCCTAAATTCACTGCTGGAATAATGTTATGTAAGATCATATTCATTATAATTAATCATTTTCACCCACTCACAATATTAGAAGAAACAACATTAATCAAGTGGAATGTTATTACATGAAAACAAAATCGATGAGGCGCGACATCAATAGCATAATTCCTTATGATTTACTGTCGCGTGAATGAACAATTACTTCCCCCCCTTTTGGACAACCAGAGACACAATTCTACCGCACACTTGATTTAAGTCTTCTTGACGTTTTGATCGAAAGTGCTTTATGACCATCACCTGGCAAAATATGTCCATCTTTAATAATAACACAACAAAAAAACTTGAGAGAATAACAGTTTTATGAAAACGGCTTGGCCCATGGGAGATGTGATAACGTTTCCAGCAGTTTGTTTCACACTATTCAACTGACGTACAGTTGGTAACTGTAACACCCACAGACATGTAACAAACAAATACGGTGAAGAAAAAACTGGCAACAACATTGGGTGCGTTTAGTCTGGTAGGAAAATATGTAGGATTGTTGCGAAGGGTAAGAATGTTTTTAAAATCAACTCAACGCATTTTTGTGAATACAATGCATTTTGGGATATATTGAAAATAAATATTCACCTTTAACCTAACCATAAAAAAAACATATAATGCTTAGGAGGAGCCTGTGCCTAGCTTTATGGCAAGAGTATACCAGCACTATTGCCTGGGTTTGAAGTTTTTAGAAATGCCTTCCCTTGGGCCAACCATAACACATAACTACAGGAAAGTAAAAGGGTAACCAGAGAGAGAAATAAAACGGATGAGGATTTTTTTTCCCCATTATTCACTATGTCAAGAATAAAAGGAAAATACAATTTTGTGATCAAAGTCGACAAGTCAAGGATAAAGTCACTCGATAAAGACCTCCTGATCCTGAAAGTGTGTCAATATATTCCCAACTTTACCACAGTCTTGAACTGTCGAGTTTACTCTGAACAATTCGATTTTTTCCCCCAAAATGTACAATGTTTTTTTCCTCTCCTGTGGCCCTTATGCTCTTCTCTACAAATCCACATGTACATCCTGTCATGGAATCTAATAGAATACTAGAGTGAATCAGATTGTTAGCTGTAAAAAGTCACGAGTTGTCTTTTCTACTTGACTGAGTTGTGCTTGCCGCTGCGGAGCATGGATGCGTTCTTATCAGGTAAACAAAGAAACTCCTGACACGTCGGAGTGACATTCCCCTCTGGACTCAGACTAGCATACAGTACATTCTTGAATGTTCCCCTGTTGAATGTATTGAGCCCTGGCCTTGATCTGCCCTGACCTGCAGTTATCTGTCCTCTTCGGAGGGCTCGTTTTTCACACAAGACAACATCGCTTACAGTCTTAAACCCCCTCTCCCCTCCCCCTCCCCCTCCCTCACATAAAAAGACAAGGAATACAGAAAAAAAGTGAAATAAATAACTAAGACAAAATGATTAAGAAAATCTCCAGTCATTTTTCAGAAGAAAAACAAGTAACAGCTGGTTCGCCTGCCTTCTAGATTATTTGCTCCTATGTAATACCAATAAACAACTTGTAATTTTCAGCGATCATGCGCTAATTAAAACAGACTTGTTCTGAAAAAGGCCAATAGATTCTACACACTGTACCTTTAACTTGGATTGGAGATTCCGGCGTGTTATGCTAGTAGCGGCTAAGGTTACGTGGAGTCTCAGTTGAAGATGTGGTGGACGTACAGAGATCTAGCTAACTCCAGATAGCATTTTTTCTCAGAGTTTTTCAAGTCAACTTCGCTTACAGTCTTAAATCTCCAGTCATTCCTCAGAAGAACAACCCAGGAACAGCTGGGAGCCGGCCCTGGATGTGACACAATGACCTCTGCACCCCCTCTACCACAGTGTCCTCTGTCTTTTAAACTCTGACAGTAACTGTACTGTCAAACAGGGGGGGGGGGGGGATCGATAGTACTGTTAGGCAGGACGGATGACTCAGCCTGCAGTGGATGTGCTCCGTGCACTTGGAGTGAAGCACACCGGTCGATTTGTCTTTCTTTGGGGCTGGTTATCAATCTCATTTGGCTCTGAACCTAAAACCCAGACAGCAGGAGAGAGACTTTTAACCCTGTGGGGAAATTACTAACTGTAGGCCTACGTGTTCCACCCAAGACACATTAATACTTGCCCATCACCGAAGGAGGACACACTGGCAGAGGGACTGACCCTGTGTGTTCCAATCCCCATATACTTCCCTGCTATTTAGTATGTTAGAACAAGATTTAGGATGTCCCAATACATGTAGTCAAATGCAGCATGCTTAAACATATCCGGATGCCTCTACTACAAAAAGTATGCGATTTGGAATGTTGCCTATGTGAGGACACATTTAAGGGCAAAGTGACTGTGTTTTCTCTCACCCTTCACATGTCATCACTATGCTCCAGAGTAAACAGCCAGTGACTGTCCTTCCCCCTCCACCAAGCCACAACTGGGATCCAGCAAAACATGTCAACACTGATGGATCGTCAGATACGCCGAGTTGTCTCAGCTCTTCTCACCTCCTGACCTAATTCTTCATGACACGCCAAACACATTAGCATTGCTGTCTGTTAAAATGCCAATTATGAGGCTACCATGAGTGAGGAGTACAAGTAAGTGAATATATATAGAGTATATACTGTATGTTTGTACTGTGTGCAGTGTGTACGCTCTGAAAAAAAAATCCAGTGTTAATACACAGCCTAGGCTCTGTAAACTGGTAAGTAAACAAAGGGTCCAATTGTAGTAGGGGAGACCGGGGTAAGTAGGCACACTTTTTACTCTAGTGAGAATTGCTCATTACCTAAACATCTTTCAATAGTCAGTCCTACATTAAATTGAAGCTTAAGGTGTTGGCTTGAAATGTGAACCCCTCGCTTTTTCTAACTTTTTGTAATAAAGAAGAAATTTACCAATCAAAGACACTCTTACACATTGTGACAACCAACCCCATCAAGGGGTCCGTTGTCACACACTATGGGGTTGTTTGTCACAATGTTATCTTTATGGGAAAAATCTTAAAAAGAAGGCAAGAAAGCAGAACTACATTTGAAAGTTTAATTTCATTGTCAAGTTGAAAAATAGGCCTACATAACTTTATGCATCTTAACACAAAATGAGCAAGGAATTAACAAAAAGGAAATCCATATTAATGGACACATATTATGCTAAATGCACTTTTTAAATGTGTTCTAACATATCCATGGGTCCACGGTGTGCCTAGAGACTGCCAACATATAAAAAAAATAACAATCTCTCCTTTTCTCACTCTCCCCCTTTCTGAAACCCCCACCCCTCCCCCCCAATATACTCCAGTCAGAATTCTCGCCGACTATTACGTAATAGTCGGCACAGCCACATCCCCATATTTTCTTTATATGTCCATGCTTCCCCCCCACAAAACGTCCACCGTGCAGTAGTCTATGATAACACCACCCCCCCATTTCTTATTGGTCCACGGCCCCGAGAACCGATGGAAAATTTTCCGAGCGACAGCCATGTTGTTTTCCCCGCTAAGCGACAAGTTGCCCTTAGTACAGCCTGAATGTTACATACACCAACACAGAATGCTTTTGCTCATACTCAGAGCGGCCAAGTCTCACGCTTTGGCCGTGAGACACACGCATATCAACCAGTTCACACGCTCACACGCCACACCTCCAATTTCTCACGCAGAGAAATTAATCCCGTAATATATATATTTTTTTTGGTACTTTTACTTTGAAAGTCTTATTTTGAAAAGCTAAACGGACTGAGTTCCGTGACATCCTCTCTCTGCCATGCTTTCTGCACGCGCTGTTTCTTTATAGGTCCATGGCCGTGTGCAGCCCGTAGCCGCAGCAGCCACTTGGCAAACCACCACGGCCACGCCCCCCTGCGTTACACTACAAAACTAATAGGCTCGTTCGACCTCCGTTGTAGCTCGTCTGGAAAGTAGACGAGGGTAGCCGAGTGCAGTCGGGGGAGTGACGAAAAAGCCTGACTGAAGCCAGACAGCTCCGAGTCGGCTCGACCGTCGGAAGTAGCGTCCTTGTTGCGGATGCAGTTCGTTTTCTAGTTTTATTTTGAAGGCCTATTAGAAACATATTCGTAGAAGAGCTACACATGCTACAACCGATTAGAAGCAGAACACAACACAAAGACGAGTAAACACTTTAAAAGCGAGGGGCATTTTCAAAACAAGAAACGAGATATAATATCCCCATTCCCCACACATCTTTATCTTTCTTGTTACTTTACTAGAAAACCTACTTTTAAGTGATAAAGAATAATTTACAAATCCAAATAAAGGAGGTTTAGTATTTCTCCCTTCACATATGATCGGCCTAAATAAAGTTAAAGAAGGTCTAAGAAAATATCCCTTATTATTATTGTAGAGATGGATATGATGAACTTTATTATGATGTGTAACAACAAACTACTTGTTGTAGTTTTGGTCTGGCTTTGCGACACTGCATGTAAAATACAATTCCCAGACCATTTAGATCACTTGAAATAAGCCTATGATTTAATCTTAATGGTATAAAGATATCACTTCACCAAGATCTTATGTGACTCAAGTTTGTGTTCACTTTTATATAAATCTATACAGGAGAGTTACACATCCAAATTATTTCTATGACAACGGTTTAGATCAGTGGAGGTTTAACTCTGATTAAGTATATTTCTGCTTAAATGCATACTGTGGCGGCCTATGATTAAACATTAATTAAAATCAAAAAGAATGGATCGTAATTTAATTTTGAGCGGTGATGTCAGACTTTTGCCTAACCAATTGGGGTAACGCATCAAAGGCACAGGGTTTAAACTCCCAATTTGCGCTCAGCTCCGCCTGTCAGCAAGACGTTTCCCATCAGACATTTCGCTCCCGCAGCCCGCGGGGAGCAACTGCAGTGACTTGCTCCAGTGTCTGTGTCCGTCTTGATACCGCGGGACTTCAAAGTCTCAAGCAGCCAAGCCGCAGCCAGCCGCGGGTGCAAGTGGGACAAAAAGTCTAACCATAATGCAGTGCGCTCAGCAAGACGAGCGTCATAATTGCGCAGGTCTTAGCAAGACGGCGACAGGTCGAACGAGCCTAATAAAAGCCCGCCGCCTCCCAGTCCCGCCCTTTGTTCAAATTATATGGAAAATTAATGACAACAAGGACGCCGGTATTAAATGAACAAAGAGGTAAGAACACCTTAATTCAAATCAGTCACTTCACTTGATATATTCAAGCTTGTTTTGCATTATGTTATTGGGCTGGTTGACACACCTACACATTTTTGTTCTAAAATGTTGTCAACATTAATTGAATGAATGGAAAAATATGTTCTGAGAAGACATCAAGTGTCATAGATTTAATATAATAATGGTGAATTGAAATTGGATAATTGGATAACCCATACATTGTTGAATACATATAGAATAATTACCTTTATTGCAGTTTAACCAAATGTTTTAACAATAGGCTACAGGAGATATTTGAAAGCACTACACATGCATTGTAGGCTATTCAATTAAATTTGTGTCAGCGAAACCGTAAATGTTCTCTTTTACTTTACATAAAAATGAATGCAGAAAAGGCACACATTGCATCATAAAAATTCACCAGAATTCAGGAAATGAAGTGTTTAATGCTCAAAATTTTCTGGGGGGGAACCCCAGACCCCCACTTACAATATGTCCACACCCAATGTTTAATTAAAACCTGTCCTACGACTTTGCAATTCATGAATTCGTTTATTTTAATAAGATTTTTGATGTTTTATCACATTTTCCAATTGTCTTTTATTTCTGATTTATTATGAACAATATGTAAACTTGCAGGACACTAGCAAAAATTATTGGGTGGGAAAGAGGACACGGTTTTGGGTCCCTCGGCCAAAAAATCTCACTCCAAACTTTTGGTGAAACTTGGCGGCCCTGCTCATACTCCACTAATTTATCTTAACCACAGCAGTCTATTAATGCCTCGTTTTTAATAACACAACGGATAGGAAGCTACCTGTGCTTTTTTTTAAACGGTGAAACTAAAATAATAGTTTTTATTGGTAGTTTTGCCTGACTGGTGTATAGCTATTAGCTTTGGGACAAGCAACCAGCTTTTGCTCATAACACGCCGTTTATATTCCCCACAGCAGTCTGAAAATGACTCGTTTTTAACATGACAAAGGATGGGAAGATATTCCTGTAGAAATCAAAGTTGAAGCTACTGTTTTCACTGGTTTAAATCGTCTGAGTCTTATTTTTAGCGTTAGCGCCCATGTATCTTCGGTTGTAGCACCAAGTTTTGCTCCTATTACACTAACTTAGCTTTCCCCTTGCAGTCTAATAATGACTAGTTTTTAACATGACAAAGGATGGGAAGATATTCATGTAGAAATAAAACTTTGAAGCTACTGTTTTCACTGGTTTTAATCATGTCAGGTCATGTCAAATTGTTAAAAGTATGGCTTAGCTCCAGGTAAACACTGTGTTCGCAGTCACGCAGTGTCTCTCTAGTATCGCGAGAGCACAGCAGAGACGGTGGGAGAGCCCCATGGACATATAAAGAAAGCCCGGCAGAGAGGTGGGAGGGGCCAGCCAGATCGCACAAATATAGGTCATCCTGAGACCAGAGGACAATCAGTGTATAGAGCAGGGGTGTCCAAACTACGGCCCGCGGCCCGCTTTTTATTGGCCCGCGGCCGATTTTAAAAATATAATGTAATATGGCCCTTTGAAAAAAAAAAAAAATAATTTTTTGCATTTCTTAGTTAACCCACTAGTGCAGGGGTGTCAAACACTGATTGATTGGCCCGTGGCACATTTTAAAAATATAATGTAATATGGCGCTTTTAATTTTTAAATAATTGAAATGCACTCATTATATTACAGAGAAATATGTCCCATAAAAGAAAAAGAGCAACAAGCCCATCCCAGAGGACCCTGCATATTATTTTATTTTAAATTAATGTTATTATGGAAAATCTATGTGTCCTTCTCCAATAGCTAGTCTCAATTTTTTTTTCATACAAAATTCTTCAGATTTAGCCCCTTAATTTCCCTCTCAAAGGGCACCAGATTCATGCATTTCACTTTAAAAACTTTAAAAAATCTCCCGGGGGGGCATACCCCCGGACCTCCCAAGGAGGGTCGGGACCTCGGCTGGATACTATTTTCACCCTGCTGGACATTGGAAGCAAAAGCAGAAAACACTGGGTGTATCATTGGCATATAAACAAGAGGGGGCATGTGTCTTTTTAATGTGCAAGGAAAGTGTTGCCGTGAAGAAGGATTACAATTTACGAAGACACTATGAAGCTAAACATCAGAGCAGCTACATGTCCTAATAAATGTGTTATTTTTGCAAAGAGGCCCGGCCCTTCATAGATTTTTCTGTGTGTGGCCCTCAGTGAAAAAAGTTTGGACACCCCTGGTATAGAGGCTTGCTACAATAAATGATCTGAACGGGTTTTTCAGCAAACATCTAAAAAAATAAGTATTAGGGACTGCTTAGACCATATAAAATTGACAGCAAAGTGCATAATATGTGAGCTTTAAGACCAACCTACTGTATGTAACAACATAAAGAACAAAACAAATAGTTCTAACAATAATAGCCTATTCAACTAGGATACAAACATTCACTATCTGAGTTACAGTGATGGCAAATGTAGGGTCTGCTCACTTTAACTAAGCAGAGATTGTGTGCCCACCTGTTGCACATACAACACTTTTCCCTTACCTCCCCTGAAAGGGTGCTGGAGAACGTTTCCATACAAACCAATCACAAACTATCCTCTTCATCTGATGAAGATTCCTCCTCCTGTCTCTTTCTCTTCTGTTTCTTATTCCCCAGCTGGGGTGGAGTGCACTGGGGTGCAGTAGCCTTGGCAACTGGTCTAATTTAGGATGCACTGGGTTGTTTTGATTTGGTTGCCCTTTTTCTCTTTTGTATGCTAGCTGCCTTTCCTGCTCAATTCTCTCCATCTATGGGGTGTCAGTGAGGATACAGCTTGACATTTTCTTTTGTTATTGGGTTCCTTTCCTGGCTGCACCCTTTGGATAACATGTGACAACCAACCCCCCAAAAAATGTGACGACCAACCCCAACTGGAATTTATTGCTAGCATCAAGGCCAACAACCATCTGACAACTAATTAGCTTGCTAAAAACAATCTAAACTATAGCTTACCCTTCACACTTTTTTAGGGTAACAAGTGTTTTGTTATAAACCCATTCTATAAAAGCCTAAAAGAAAAATACTGAGGAGCTAAATATTTTCAATTTGACATGAAAAACACTAACAGTCCTCTCACCTCAAATGCAGCAGTCTAACTCCAAGGAAGACTATGTAGGTGACCTCTGATCCCAGTTGTGGATATTTACATACCAAAATTTAACAGACAGCGCCTTCTGGTTCCGAGATATAACGATTGTGACAACCTACCCGTGTGACAAATTACCCCGTTCTCCCCTACACACAAAGCATGGACAGGTAGTGGATCACGAGGAGATATTCACTCATTTTCATAAAGTAATTTTGACAACAAGCATTCTCCAGAATTGTCCAACGTTAACCGATACTGAACCCAGAGACATCACTTGAGGCTACTTCACACAGCCCCCTAACCCTTCCTCTGGAGATACTTAAGGCTTTTACAACTTTTTCTCAAATGCATCTGTACTCCCCAAAACCTGACAACAGACGTTGACTCACTTTTGGAGTCCAATTGGGTCACAAGCAACCATTTATAGGTCAGTCTTTTCTGACCTATACATGTTGTTATAATGTTTTATAGTCATGTTAAACGATACCAAAGTGTCAAATAATAACGTACATGCATTTAGACATATTCCCTTGCTTACTGTCCGGGATGGCTGTGCACAGCGCTCAAAACTAGGATGCCGTTAAAGAGAGTTGTGTTTAGGCTCTAAACAGAACCTTTTCGCAGAGAGGCTAAACTGCAATACCAGTGTGAACCTGAAAAATAGCATAATAACCCTTTAACCCTAACCAGCAACAGAAGAAAGTCCTCGTCAAAGAACACAACCGGTAGTGGAAGTGAAAACCTTGTTGCAACACGTGCTGTGCTTCCCTCCATCGTTACCCTACTGTCAACGTTATTGTCAATTTCCGCAATATGTGCAGAGGAATCCAAAATACGTTTCTCTCCGACCCACGCTGCAAAAAGTACAAAAGGCTAAAGAATGATAAGTAATATATACTGTATACAATAAATAATTCTACATAGTGCAAAACCATATATCAACCTAAGAAGTAAAGATTGATTGCTTTGCCCATCTGTCTGTCCAGGGCCTGGGAGTGTCCTCAGTCTCAGCCTGGCATTGGAAAGTGTCTTGGTGCAGACAGCTCATCAGGATGAGTGGCATACAGGGTGCAGCCCGAAGGTGAAACATTGCATATCAAAGCTTATAGAGTAATTACTCATGCAGAATATACAGCTGCCCACACTCATATCCAGCCTGGCAAACGGCATGTAATTGGAGATGTGCTGCTGAGGGTATATTCTGACAGCAAAGAGTCATAAAAGCAGGTCTGGCAGAACAAAAGCATTCTATAAACCATAAATAACCCTTTTATTTTAATATGAAGGTGGTCCTGAATGAACAGTAAATGTCAACCCAAAAAATTGCCAAACCCCTGTGGACGGATTGTTGAATTGCTTACACCCTTACGGCCTCGGCACACATCCTGCCTCTACCGCGCGTCTACCTCGCGTCTGCGTCTGACTTTTTGTCACTGACCGTGTAATCAACCTAGAGCGGGCACACATCCAACCTCAGACGCACTGCTGATGCGCGTCGGAGGCGAGTCTGCAGCGACGCTCCCCTTTACCTCAGGAGGCTCGCCTATTTTATTCTGAGAGCCGCGCATCTCTCTCGGGTCTCTCTGCTTTAACTGATAGAGAAATACTCTGCTGAGAGTCATATTGACTTCATACCGGCAGCTTTCACTGTAGTTTCACCATTTCCTGGTGTGTTCCTTTCAAAATAAAATTTCCAACAAGCGAAAATGTGGCAAAAAAAAGAAAAGAAAAAAAAGGCAATGGGGCACACGGATTACTGTCCAGACTCAATATTAGACTCAATATAAATCATAGGCATCATAAATGAGGCCGTTACCTTACTGCTGCGTCTCTCGGACTTTTCTCAGACACACATGGAACGTCTCAGCAGCTGCTGCTGCTGCAGCGCTGCTTCTAAAAGCCCTATCTTTCTACATAGAGCTTTCATAGATAATTCCCATTAAAAATTAAGTTCTTTCGTGTCATTTATGATGCATATGATTTATATTGAGTCTAATATTGAGTCTGGACAGTAATCCGTGCGCCCCATTGCCTTTTTTTGTCACATTTTCGCTTGTTGGAAGTTTTATTTTGAAAGGGACACACCAGGAAATGGTGAAACTACAGCAAAAGCTGCCGGTATGAAGTCAATATGACTCTCAGCAGAGTATTTCTCTATCAGTTAAAGCAGAGAGACCCGAGAGACGCGCGGCTCTCAGAAGAAAATAGGCGAGCCTCCTGAGGTAAAGGGGAGCGTCGCTGCAGACGTGCCTCCGACGCGCATCAGCAGTGCGTCTGAGGTTGGATGTGTGCCCGCTCTAGGTTGATTACACGGTCAGTGACAAAAAGTCAGACGCAGACGCGAGGTAGACGCGCAGTAGAGGTAGGATGTGTGTGGAGGCCGTTAAGAAGATCATGGGTCACAATTTAGAAGATCAGAACAATGGAGTGGTCGGTTAAGCAAACATCACCATTGATAGTCTCAAAATGTCTACTTTTTATACTACAATCTCAACACTGGTAGGATAGAAACCTTCTCAACTATGGCCATGTTTAGCAATGCTCTCCTTTGGCAAAATTGGGTTTATTTCAAGCCAGCACTGCCACCTATCTACATGTGCACATTAGGCAAGGACATCTTCTTAATCCGCCAGCAAGGCACATATTACATATTATTCATCTGAACGGTAAAAGCAATTCACCTTCTTCTGTTTTGTACTCTTCAGCTCTCTCTATTTCCTCAAAGGTCAGCCCTGTCTACCATAATGTACGCATCAGAGTTAACCTAAGGTGAACTCTACAACGATAAACTTCACCTCTTTGAGCGACACCATTGACCTCATTGAAATGACTTGATTGTGTCATGATACTTGCTGTTTGACCTTCGATCTTAGACCTAGTTTTCCGGGATTTCAGTGTCTTGGCCCTGGACACTTGAGCAGTGTCAGTTGTCTTTGGTTAAAAGCCCGGTAAACCCCTGACTACACTGTAAATTCTCCCTACTGATGACAGTTGACATTTTTATGGCAACATTCACCCTCAGGAGGACGCATAATGCCATGAGATGTGAGCAGAACAATCTGCTTCGCGTTCTGTTTCACTTAGCCCTCAAACTCTAAATGTCATCATTTGCATAAATCAGCAGGTCATTTGTCATCACATCCGATAATCCAATTCAGTTGGGATACCCTGCCAACACTTTTCATCTTTATGGATGAAGAATTGATTACCCACGCAAAATGTTTTACAGCTAAAACCTCCCTAACACTTGTGCAATGACAGTTCTTTGGAGCTTAGAGCAGTGGTGTGTAAAGAATACCTGAAAACCATACTAGAGTAAGAGTAAAGATACCTTGTAATACAAATGACTCATTTACAAGTTACAATTCACCTATGATACTTTAGTAAAAGTACAAAAGTATCTGATTTTTAAAGTATTTAAGTATCGAGAGTATTTAGCTGGTATGCAATGCTCAAAGATACACAATTGGTGGAGGAAGTATTCAGATCCTTAAATAAAGGTACAAATACTCAACTTTAGAAATACTCTGGAACAAGTAAAAGTACTGCCTTAATGTGTTACCAATGTGGAAGTATATGAATAATCAATAAAATGTACTTAACAGTTTTGAAATGACTCATCAGAAAAGTGGATTCCAATTTTTTTTGTCAGTGTTCGCTATAGCCTGCGATATCATATAAACTCCTCATAAGTTTTTTATGCAAAAAAAACCTAATTCATAGAGCAACTCGTAACTTTAGCTATCAAAATCAATGTAGTGGATTAAAAGGTAGAATATTCCCCTCTTAATTGTAGTGGAGTAGAAGTAGAAAGTAGCACATAAAGAAAAGATTCAAGTACAAGATCCTCAAACGTGTACTGTTGGTACAGTACTTGAGTAGATGTACTTAGTTACATTACACCTGTGCCAGTGTGCAGCAGTTGAGGAGAGCATCTCTTACTCGCTTTTTGACCGAGTACAGCAGTCCATTGATGGGGGTTGAGAATCAGAGATTGGCGGTGAACCTGGTCTTCTATCACTCTGATCACAAGCCTGCTGATATCCCGGCCATGGGAAAAAGCTTGGATAAGAAGCCTCAATAAATCTGATGTTATCTGCGTTAACAAGGCGTGAAAAGCCATTTTTAGTCAAGTTTATTTACGACAGTGTGTCAATTGTGGTTTCACACTATAGTGTTCAAAATCCCTCTGGGGAGTTATTCCCAACCCCTCTACGATAAGGTTTACTGAGAATGTTTGATCTTAAGTTAGACCTTATCTTCAGTTAACAGCCTAGCATATTAAGACCTCTAGGCTTTCCATCTGACCAGACATGAATGGAATGGATCAATTAGAAGCAGCAGTCACAACAAAGCCTCAAAAGAGTTTGTGGATGGCGATTAAACCTTTTTCTTATTAGACTGAATATTCTTAGAAATGCTCTAGCTTATTGTTGAGTTAATGGTAAATTGGACTGCAATTAGTAGTACTTTTCTACTTAATGGAGAGAGCCTTGCAAATGTACCTCTCGGGAGCAAAGACATTAGGAGACGTGGACAGGTTGAGCCAGGGATCGAACCCTGTGATAATTAGACAACTCACTCAACATTCTGTGGCTGTGGCTCAGAGTGAACTTTAAACTTGCCCTTGTTGTTCAAAGACTTATCCAGTCCTTTAATGTGTGTTACAGGAAAACAGCGGCCATATCCACAAAGCATATTGATGGTGCACTCCATTAGATTTTCCATCTAGTTCATTTTTATGCTATGTTCCTTTCTATCAAACAGTGAGTTGAAACAACGGTGTTTGAGCATATAGAAGTGTCGAATTCCGACCTGTGCCTTTGGATTTTCTTTTTTATAATACATGGTCCTAAGTCTCTAGTCTCCAAAAATAATTCACATTCATTTAAGCTCTAAAACTTGTTTCGACGTCTGACAGAGTTTGGAATTTTTTCATCTGCAGCTGCATCACCTCACTCGCTGTTGCGGTTCACACAGGCAGCGTCTCACTGCTGCTTCTAAAAGCCCTGACTTTCTAGAGTTTTCCTTTGATAATCCCCATTAATATGATAATGTTTCATGTCATTTTATGCTACATTTAATTTATATTATTTCTTGACAGAAATCTGTGTTCCCAATTGGATGAAAATTTTTAATTAAAAATAAAAAGCTTTTCTTTTTTTTGTGTGTCTGGAAGGTTTTACTTTGACACCCTAGAAATGGTGAAACTTAAGTGAATGCTGGTGGTTTGATGCCAACATAAAGGTAAACTGCATATATCTCTTTCTGTTAAAGCTACTACGAGTAAGTCGGCACGTTGGCGACACCTTTGAACAAAAGCGGTAGTATTATTACGACGCCAGCTGTCGTGAAGCTGTTTTGTAGCTCGTGCAGGGAGAGCAAGATTCAAATAATCAGGAAGCAATATGGTGCGTGGCGTGTCCGTGTGTTGAAAGTGTGAGGGCACCGGACTCTTTTCGGCTCCGTGAGTCTATGGGTGACACAGCATCAACTAATGCCAGTAAGTGCTACACACCTGATTGCAATGAGTTGATGCATTGTCACCTCTCACGGAGCTGAACGAGTCCCTGTGTCCTCACACAAAGTGAATGAACGAGAGAGCTTTTCTTCATTGCATTTTCTTTTTTTTCTTTTATGGTTCAGCCCCGTTATCAGTCATTATGACGACAAACAACTGTCTCAAACAAGGCTCCCGCTCCCCTTCCCTCACCTGGAGGGATAGGCTTCTCAATTCACGTTCCTGCGCCACGCTGAAATCTGTGACCAATACGGATATGTGACCATAGAGCATGCACGCGTGAACCGAAAATCAGACTAGGTGTACGACCAGATCAAATGCAGTAATAAAAACTATTTAAAAACGTCTTTCTTTGCACTGATGGTCTGGTTTGCTGTTAAAGGTAATTTATGATTATGAGAGGAAACATGAGGCTGTTTAAAAGATATTTAAATGTTACTCGTAGCCGCTTTAAAGCAGAGAAAAAATAGAAAAGAAATAGGCGAGCCTGCTGAGGTGAAGTGGTGCATCGCTGCCAAAGTGCTTGGGCAGCATGCTGTGTGGCTACTCTAATCGGTTAACAAGGTTGCAGGAATAAAAGGCTGACACAGACGTGCAGTAGACACGGGATGTGTGTGGCCTGGGCATTAGGCTAAACTTTCTCTCAGCAGCGTTGGGAATACATCCTCAGAGGAAACCCTTAGTTTATAACTTCTAGTGGTGAGATTGTTTGTGAATACAGCCCCAGATCAATACATTCTCAAATAGGCTTAATCTATAACAATGATTGGAATGGTTATATTTCTTTAGAAAAAATTGTCAAGGCTTTAGACAATACTCACATCTAATCACACCATATAAACTATACATTGTTGTTTCTTGCACATTATAGGATCTCTTAAAGGTCTGTACTCACAGGGGGAATGTTCACAGCAAAGCAAACTTGTTTCTCGGCCCATATTGGCACCTGATAATTGTTTCCAGATAGACTTGAAAAATGACCAACCTATCCTTTAATCCTCCTTCTGGAAGAGTTTTTTTTTAAACTTGAAGCTGATCATATCTGTATAGTTATAATCTGTATTTTTTTGTATATTTTATGGACAAAAACAAACCTTCAATAGCCATGATAGAGATATGAGGCAGTTTACCACTGCTAACCTTGTTCATTCTATGTGTTAAAAAAGAAATACATTTGACACCAGTGCATGAATAAAGCATTTCAGAAGACACCAGCACAGCTTTTTTTAGGTAAACTGCATCCCTCATTTGATTTTTTTCATGGTTTGGAACATGACACTGCTTTTTCTGTTTCTCGACCTTCACTGAAACACGCACACACACACACACACACACACACACACACACACACACACACACAGGTTGCCATTGGCCTCCCTCTAATGACAGGGTGTGTAGTTGGAGAGGCTAGGAAGGGCAATGTGTATTTCTGAGATGGGACCACAAGGTCAGCCTGTAGGAGGAGTCGCTGCCAATTGTGTGTCTGTGTGTGTGTGTATTTGTGTGTCTGTGTGTGTGTAAATGTGTGGTTGTGGAAAAGGCGGTTGCACTTGCTTTCCCTTCAAAGCAACAACACTGGTCCCTGGCATTTCAGTGTTATTAGGTGGAGAAAAATATGGAGTCACATATTCTATTTCAGACCTCCACAGTAATAGGACTGCATTGGTGTGCTGTTTTTTTACGTCACTCTCACAGGTGGACCAAAGGAGCCATGCTAAATAAAAGAAATCTAGATGTTGGATAAAGCCAGAGTTAAAATCTTTATTCCATTTTTACAATTAGTGGCCAGAATTTTTACTGAACACATTTTGAATACATTCTTTTTTTTTATTTTTATTTTTTTTATGACTGGCCTTTTCGGCATGTTTTTTAGATAGAAATGTATCATAAATCAGAAAATGACCAACATATGAACAAATCCTTCTGCAAATAACCTTCCGAATATTGTTAAGAAGTTGATGTAAGGACTTTAAAAGTAGAGACTGTTGGTCAGAGTATTGAGCAAAACTAAGGTTGAGATAATGGCCTGGTTGAGATAAAGATGGTTGTATAGTAGAAATACGTATACAGACGCAAATAGACAAGGTTTAGTCAAATAAACATCTAATTGTACATTTTGGACATTTGATTTGTTACTAGTATGAAGGGACACATGTTATGGAAGCAATATAGCAAAAATCTATAAATGGAGGAGTGAAAAGAACAACTTGGCCTGCCGTGTCGCATATTTCAAGTACCTCTTGTACAAATGGGAAGATAGGGAACCAATAGATGTTTCACATATTGGGGTTCAAGTTTCCTTTTAGTTGATATACAGCACAGTAGCATTATTTATTACATCTACAGTGCATTCGATCCATTGTTGCTTGTCAAGTCAAAGTCTTTACTGTCAGTTCTGATACTGTATATGCAAGACATACATCAGAATCAAAATGGCGTTTATCTCTGGCCCACAGTGCAATTGAGACGATGCAATAAAAAAATATAGAGTTAAATAAGACAAACATAGACAATATTTACATAAGATAAATTCAAAATTCTTGCTTGGGTACAAAAGAGAAGGCATTCACAGTACTGCACTTGTTTATACTACACAGGGAAACTGATGTAAACAGTAGTGACAGTGTGGTAAAGGAGGCTTGATAGAGAAGTTTAATCTCTCTGGCTCCTTCTCACCTCTACACCACCGGGCCAATCACAGTGTTAAGTGGTTGGCAGTGTGAGACTGTCAGCTTCAGAACATCATAGAAGTCGTCTGATACAGCCAAGTTGTTGGGGGACTAATTTGCTATGCGACAAGTAGTTATGTAGAGGCATGCTGGCGGCCTTTAGTCTCAATCTGCCTTATCAGTGAAAACAGCCTTATTGTAATTTTACAAATAGAACTGTTATGTGTTAATTAGTCAAAAAAAATCTGAACCAATTATAGCCTACTATTTAATAAGGCAGGCACAGTGCGCAGCCAAGAAATATTTCATACATATAACTCCCCATGACCCACCAAATTGTTTCTTATAATATATATACTATAAGAATGGATAAAATGAATGTGTAAAATGTATGTGATGCTAGTTATGTTCATCTTAATTCAGCTGTGGAGGCAGCCATGCTAGCTGTTCCTCCCTGCTAGTCTTTAAGCTAAGCTAAGTTAACCGCCTTCATAGCCTTATATTAAGGCACAGATATGAGAGTCAATAAAAGCAAATAAGTGCCTAGTCCCAATTTGTCCAACTAGTCTTTTAAAAATAAATGACAGAGTTAGTGTGTGGAGGTCAGAGAGGGCCAGTGAGTGGGCTGTATATTTTACTAACAACACTCAGAGCTGTGGTGCAATCATACTCTGCCTTTCCTCTTTTTTTGGTGGTAGCCAAATGTGGTAGCATATGGACCCGGGGGCCTTTTTTCTCTTTAAAGCGCCACTTTAAAGGGACCACTGAACTAGGCAGAGCTCAGTGTTAGTGGTGTAATGAGAGAGAAGGTGGACTTAGTGCAGGCTCAGAGATTCAAACACAGCTGCTGCAGTTTTTAATGAGCCGTGGATCACAACTAGCAGGTGCTTCATCAGAGGACTGGAACATGGAGACAATGGCTACTGGAGGCTACAACTTTGTCTTGTTAAATAGTTAATTCAGTCAATGCAGATTCTTCATTGACAAAGTTAAAGATAACGCTGCCTTTTGAACACAGCAACACAGCAAATAACAGGCTGTCCAAAATCACTGCCTACAATGCACTATATTTACCAAATAGTAATAACAATGTATGCGCTTAAAGGGGACATATTATGCTAAATCTCAGTTTTAAAGGTGTATTTCCAAGGTCTACTAGAAAAGGTTTTCATGGTTTATTGTTCAAAAAACCCAATAGTTTTCTACCATTTCCCATTTCTTCATCGCCTTTTCCAGCCTTCTCTGCCCTCTATCTCAAAAGGTTGGTTTTGACATCTTACCCCCCTTCGCAAAAATACTAGTCTGCTCTGACTGGTCAGATCTACATGGGCGTGCATGCACCGCCCTGCTCATTTACTCTATACCTACCTACATGGGCATGGCACACGCCCAGCTGTCAGTTTTGTTTACTTTTGGCCAATGCAGCATGGAGACCAATGTAAACATGTTTAGCTTTATTTCTACCACAAATATCGGCACACTAACCAGTTCTAAACTAAAAGATTAACAACTGAACCTGTTCAGACAGGAGTCTGAGCTGAAAACTGTGAAAATGGCATCAAGATTTCTGATTTCCCTTACATTATCCTCAGGTAAATACTGTTTAATTATGTCACAGTCAATAACATAATTTGAGCTAAGTATTTATGCATAACCTCTCTAAACTGGTAACATACACCCTGTTTTACGTTTATCTTTACAGGTCTGTGGAATGATCTACAGCCCAGTGGAGTGAAAAAGCTTTGGTTGTGAACCGATACTGAGCTGACTTGTAAAAATGTACAGTAACCATAATGGAAAAGAATGTATCCTGAATCATGTCAAGATTCACTGGAAAGGCATTATTTTTTGTAAAATGTATGGTTGAAATAATGATGCTTTAGGTTTGTCAGAGCTGCAAATTATCTGACAACATTTCAATATCTAGTAGATAATGTATCATTTGTATTGTGATCACTCATTCATAATAAAGTTTTACGGTTAAAAAATGTATTGTGTTGCTTACTGTCACTTTTTGCCACCTGTAGTAAAGGATTACTTGAAACTCACATTTTCATCTCGCTGAAGATTTTCTCTGATAAAACAGTATCATTACATTTTAAAAAGACCAAAAACATCCTTAAAAATAAAGCAGTTTATTCATAGCCAGTGGAATGAAAATATGAAGTGTACATATCAAACAGAAGCAAAGCCATAACTTTTATGTAACTGTCCAGTTGTTGTTGGGCCCTGAAGAAGACCACCTGTCCCACCCAGTGAACACATCCTCCTCTGAAGGAACGGATAGTGTGACGGTCTTGGTGGCTCCGTCCGGCTCCACCAGGTCACTCAGACACCTGTAAAACATGTCACATTCAATGTTACATCATGTAGCCTAGCTGACATGTATAGGCCTACATCATACATCTGTTATGGCAAAGCTACAACAAATTCAGTATAGCCCTGGCTCAATAAGCAACAAGTTCTGAGTGATACTGTGTGCTTTTTGAAATATAATGGACAGGAAACAAACACCAGCAGAGACAACTTACAGTATTCCTGTCTATGTGTACATTACACTGGAGATCATGTAATAGGCCTACTGCTGCTTGTACTACACACTGTCCGCAGACTTATTGCGGTGTGTACTTGAGCTATACAATCAGACAGCTAGCAGGTAGCAGGATGAAGCTATTAAAAAAAATACTCACTACTTCAGTTTCCAACACACCCTACAGTTTCACCGTCTGTTTTTCACACAGGGGCTGTCACGGCAGGACTAACGTGAGCTCACAAAAGAGCCAAATAACAGTCACTGCAAAAGACTCACAGCTCTAACCGTTAGCATAAAGCTAACGGTAAAGCTAGCGGGCGCTAATGCTAACGACTAAACCCGCATTCTCTCATTTCAGTCGGTGTTGGTTATTATAGGAGGGATAAAATAAAGCACATTACAGACATTGAACTAACAAACGGACAGAATTATTTTTAAAATAGGACTACTTACATTTCGGACGGTGTCTTCCTGGCACAGTCTCCTCCACACTCCAGTAAAAAGGCTTTGATCACACTAACAGATTGCAAACCTTTGCTGGGCATAGCCTAACAAAAAAATGAAGTAAATCCATTCAGCACCTAGTGTGCTTCGAGGCTGGGGTGTGATGGTAGCTTGAGGTTGAGCTCACACTGCAGCTTGCTTCTCCTCTGTTGTTGCATGAGCGAGTGGAGGCTCAGCCAGGTGTGTGTGGTTACCAACGGGGCGTCTTGATTTGCCAATCAACTGCCGAGTTTCTGGTGAGCTTTCCCGTGGGAGTATTTATGATAATGAAAACCGACCGATTGCGTCATCAGTCGGTGTTTTTTGGAACAAACCTTCAAATCCCCCCTTTTTCGAAATAAGTGTCCCAGAAGAAACTGACATATTTGTCTTTTTGAAGCTTGTGTGTGCTGGTAGGGACGCCAATAAAACAGTGTGCCCAAACACCAGCAATGTTTGGTTTTTCATAATATGTCCCCTTTAAGAGTGACCTCATACATTCACACAATGAAATTGAAACACTCGTGTCTGTGGCTTGCTTATTACTTACACAACTCCACAGTTTAGTGCACTTTATAGATGCAGAAATTGCACTTGTTTGACCCCACACACGTGTCAGTAATCTAAAATCTAATGCTCATTAAAGAATAAAATATTCATCATCTATTTTTTAGGGAGCAGTGAGTGGGTGGATGAGATGTTTGTGCGTTCTACATAGCGCTAGCACTGTAAGCTAATTTGAATCATAAAACACCACAAGTGTGCAGATGCTTCAATTGAATTAATCATCTCCCAACAGTTAAGATACATTTAAAGGGGTAAACCCGATAAATAGCGGCCGTTTAGAGACGCCCCACCCCCCCCCAGGGAGCCATAGATGAGTCATTGACTGGTGGTGATGGTGGTGGGATAATCACTGGCTGACAGCAAATCCTGTAATCAAACTCAACAAAATAAGTATTCATTATAGTGAATATATGCAAATGTCCCATATGAAGAACGCTAATGGTCCCTCAGTTGCACTAAAAGTTTCATTTCTCATCTACACCAATAGTTACTTTGTAATAAACATGTTTTATTTGTGACAGTGTGTGTGTTGTTCAGGTGAAAGCAGCTTGTTCGACCACCAGCCCATATGCTCAGATATCATCTCCTCTCTCTCCTTTATTAAAGTGAGCTAGTGTTTGCTATATAAAACACATCACGGTAACTATAAAATGTTATTAGGACCTCTCCAGTTCCAACACCATTATCTTCCATTCAGACAGAAATATGGAGGCAATTATGGAAAGTGAGATGAATGCCTGATGGCTTTATTCTCTTGTGTCTGTACGCTGTGTTCAAGTGCTGCGTGGACTTTCCTGTGTCAGAGGCAGAAGTGTAATGTAACTAAGTACAGTTACTCAATAAAAGTACAAGTTTGAGGTACTTTATTTGAATATTTTCTTATCATGCTACGTTATACTTTGACTCTACCCAGCATGATGGGCCTACAAGCACAGATGAAACCTTAGTTGATTAATCAATATTTTCACTGATAAAACTTCATTTGATATTGACTATTTTAATGGAAGTCATTGGAATTATGACAAAAATGACACGGTAGGCTACAAGCTTCTCAAATTTGAGGATTTGCTTCTTCTTCTTTTAAACAAAGCAAACACTCCATCTATGAAAATAAAATCATCCAGCCACACCCTGCATGCTTTTATGAGTAATGATAATCTAATATATACTAGTAAAACAGTCCCTTATTTTTAATAAATTACATTCTCCTGATAGCCTACTTAAAGGCCTACTTCACCGGTTGGAATATGAAGGTGTATTGAACTCGGAGATCCTATTTAGTATAAATGTGCAATTTAAAAAAAAAATCGGATCATTTTAGCCTGAGAAAAGGCAGAAAGAGTGTCTTATGGTCTCACTGTCTAACCCTACAGTTTCCTTCTTGTGACATCACAGTAAGGGTTAGGATTAACAGGACAGCTGGGCCAAGGGAAGACTAAGGGAAGACTGAGAGAAGAAAAACCTCATTCATTATATTATAATAGTTATTTTATAATGATAGAAGGCTGGTTCCGTATGGGCGAAATATTCCTTTAAGTTAACGTACATGCAGGACCTTTTACTTGTACCAGGGTCATTTTACAGTTTGGTATTTGCACTTATGCATCTATGAGCCTATTCCATACGAGCTAAAAACTCTTGACACTTAAATACTTGTAAAATCAGATACTTCTATACTTTTACTAAAGTGGTATTGTAATAGGTGACATGTAACCGGACACGGGGTAGCCTAATTTTTCTGTTACATTTTTGACATCCACACACATGAAATAAACAGCGGGAGAGACTGGGAAAGTTTCTGTGTTATTTTATTGTGAAAACTTATGACAGGATGAACTTGCAGGTTAGCACTGCTTTAGAACCGACACCACTCTCCCACACTCTGTACAGTACACAGTCTATTATTCATGATTTTTTTTCTTCAGTGAGCGCGCCATAAACCGGGCGCAGAAAAATAACAGAACGGGCAAGCGAGAGATCGTCCCGGAAGATATAGCGAGAGTTTAGGTGTGTTGCCATGGTGATAGCTATAGGAAAGAAGTATGGGGGAGTTTTCTGAAAAATAAATAAATAAATAAAAGCGGGCGACTGTTTGATCGAGAGTCTCTCCTTCCTCTAAGGCAGAGCGAGTACAGCACAGAGCGTCAACACCACACACACACACACACACAGCTACTACACACACACCTGTATCGCCATTATCCGGCCCCTCCACTTGTAGTTACAGCACATGAGGCACTCCAATACACACAATGGCAATGGTAGAAATTCAGTAACGGACATGGGTGATTTTAGGACTCTTCCTTAAGTTTAATAGCATAACACCAGCACCATCATATCCTGGCAAGACCAGCCTGATTTCACTAGCTTCACATTTGTTTCTCTCTCGTAGATCAGTCTGGCCCTTTCTCCAATATCCGTGGGGAGGAGCCTAATCAAATAAATGGCTGGGTCAATCAGAGCCCACGTTCTGACCTTACGTTTGTCCTTTATAGTGGACAGCAGCTTCTGATTGGTTCATGTAGTCATCAATCTATCCTCAACGGACGGAGAGGGTCGAAGGGCCCGGTCTGACTAGAGGCTAGGTGACGACTATATGAACCAATCCGGGGCTGCCTGCCACTAACGGATGAACGTAAGGTCAGAACGTAAGGGCTCTGATTGGCCTGGTTATTTTCTGCCTAGGCTCCTCCCCACGGAGATTGGAGAAAAGGCCAGACTGATCTGCAGGAGAGAAACAAGGTCAGGCTGGTCTAGCCAGGCTATATACTATACACTATACCTCTGCTCAGTAAAGAGAGAACACACACCATGTTATGTTAGGGCAACGCAGAGACACATGAAACCAGCCACAGAAAATGCTGTAAAATGTCAATTAGCCTTTCAAACGCACTAAATTATCAAAGGCAATGACTTAAATGTGTTCCATTGGTATTGCTCTTCACATGTGCTCTGTAAACAAATAAGAACTTTTTGAACTTGCCAGAAAACCATGCATTTTGGATAGTATTCATTGGTTATGATAACATTGTACTCATGAAAGTAATTGCTGAGGAAAATGACGTTCTGGCTACAACATCATCTGATGTTAAAACCCCCTGAGGTAGCCTACACTGTTCACAACAGATAGTTTGGATAATCAGTTGTAAAAGTCCATCACCTTTTTCTAGAGCAGGTGGCATCCCCATTCCTTATCCTGTCTACAAAGCTCTGTTTTGTTAGCTGTTTCTCTTATTGGCTATTATACTATACTTTATAGCGCAGCAATCTCAGCTTTTAATTTGGTGGGTACGTATCATAACTGATATGAATGGTGGTCAAATATGGGAGATAAGGCCCAGGTTTTAATACATCATTAACATTTTATGATTCTTCACGATTACTGGCAAAATGTATCTTTTTGTTTACAGTGCAAGTCAAGATTCTCAGATGACATAAAAATGACACTAAAGCATTTTTGAGATCGGCAATTCCCTGTTTTTTTAAACATCCATGTTTAAAAACTTTTTCAGACAAGGAAAACAGATTCAAATGTATCGGTGTGAGCAGGATCTGAAAGTCTGACTTGCTGCAGTCACACGGGCCGCTGCTGGTGCTTAACTGTGTGATATCTCACTGTGTGTGTGTGTGTGTGCGTGCGTGCGTGCGTGTGTGTGTCTGTATATTTACTGTACTGAGGGGCACTGTCATGGGGGAAGTGAATTGTAGGAGTGTGAATGGAGTTGTCTTCAACTAAAATACACATCCATATTGGTGTTGCTGTATGTGTTGCGTGCGGTGCCCCTAAAAAAAAAAACGGAATTTTGTTGCTTCCTGTTGCAAAGCAGGTGTTTATACTGGTTGTTAAATGTTTGTTTGGAAGGTTAGTTGCCAAAAACAGCTTCTGATATTAGATGATTAATTAATAAATATTTAATTCTAGTACATGCTTGCAATGTAAAAGAAAAAAGAAAAGCACAATTTCTTTTGGTGCCAGTAGGCCTAAATCCAAAATATGAACTGCAGTGTAGAAGCTGATATAGGCCATTCATCTTTTCACCCATAGTCCCTATATAATTTTATAATTATCAATGACTTTTAGAATCGGATGTGTGTGGGTGTGTTGAGGCAGCCGAAGTAGTATTTCATCGATCCAGCATCCAAACATGACAGCTCCATAAAACAACAGCAGAATGAACATGACATCATGTCTAACAGCGTACACAAACATCCAGCACTGGGACTGTAGATATGTCAGAAAACAGGCAGATAAAGAGGAGGAGGAGGGGGGGTTGAGTTCAGGCTTTGCCCATCTGTACTGCCACTATGAAAAACTATAATAGTTTTGCTGCAAAAAAAAAGACCAAACCACCTAAACTAGAGAAACCCTCTGCTCTCTAAATCCAACATTTCGGGAATACACTCATTTACAGTAGAGTCCACTTTCTTGAAACCACTCTTGTGTCGGTCGGCTAAACAGGAAGCTAACGCTAGCAGCCTGGTAAGTGTAGCTTAGGATAAATACAAGTTGATGTTGTGTCTAAAGCACAACCACACAGAGCTGCTAGCATAGCTTCTGTCTTTTTTTAAAAAGTTTTGTTTTTACCTTTAGACAGAGCCAAGCTAGCCGTTTCCCCCTGGTCCTTATGCTAAGCTAAGCTAACCATCTACTGGCTGTAGCTCCATGTTCATATAGAATTCCGTATCAGGTAGTTAACGTCACACTATCCCTTTATAATAATGAATGATATTTACCTGCACTTTACTGTTCATAATGTGTTCACCTGTGCATGAGTAGATAAGCAATACAAGTACAAATCATCATCCAATCACGTTCTGTGTTCCTTTCAGCAAATATTTAATTCAGTCTAAGAATAGACATCGTTTCAAAAAGCAACATAAATATACCTGTAGGCTGGATTTTAAATATAAATAACAAACAACTGAACTGTGAACAGGCCTGTGGAGTTCAGAATAGGGACACAAGCGCTCGAAAAATGCAGTAGTTTGTTTTCTTGCTCGCATGGGGATTTTTTTTTTTTTTACCAGCTCTGTTTGCTTAAGAAGGCTGACCTTTCACTGCAAGGAGGGGAGTAATCATTGACACTGATTTCTTTTTTTGAAGTGGGATAGTAGAAACAAGAGAGGCCTCTGTAATGGCTTGTCTGCTGGCTAAGAGTTCTTTTGTGTGTGTATCGTTCGTCTTCTAAATTCTAAAGGTTAAAGGTGCAGTTCAACCCGCTGCTCTGTCACTGTGGTAAAGCGGAGAGATGCTGCCTGCCTGCCTGTGCCTCTGCTTAGAACTGCTGAGTAAGAAGAAGCTGCGTGGCATCAACATCAGCAAAGGAGTGCTAATGTGTAAGCTGATCGGGGTTTTTTTGTTTGTTTTTGTCTGTCTCTCCCAGGAGGAAGCCGTGCTGAGAATACCGCCATTGTTTTGTTGCAGGCGGACAGAGGCCAGGGCTTCACGCCAGGCCAGAAGCTCTGTTCCTTTATTAGAGCCAGATGTCTTTGTGGGGGTAAAAAAAAGAAAGAAAAAAAGGGCTTTTCTCTAATTATAACCCACACATGCAGGCATGTACTTTTTATAGTTTTAGTACTTCAGAAAGAATGGGTTTGCTGCAAAAAATATCCACAAGAGTATATGGCCTGAAGGATAATTGACTATTTTTACAATATAAGATTTGGTCACCACGTCTATCTGTTATGCTGACATTTCTCTCATTTTAAATAAATGGGGGTTCTCCGACTTGATACTTTATAGTGGAGCAGACTTGGAAATTGCAGTATGAGCTGTAAAGTATATTTGACCTAAGTAAAACAAATCTAAAACCTATTAAACTGAGTGCAGCAGAGGCAGAGACATTTACTCTAATATACGATGAAACAAGGCCTCATAGATGCTGAATACCACATTTCCCATAATGCAACCTAAAATTATTTTCAGGTAAGGCCTCCCCGCCTGGTAAACACCCACATTTTTAACCTGTAGTTTGTTGTTACCCGACTGATTTTAAAAAATAAGAAATTCCTAACCACCATTACCATGATAACCCTAACGACGTTATCTCTCTCCCTCCTGTATAATACTTAGCTGTAATCCAATAGACAGCATGATGGCGAGTGCCGTTATTAATCTTGACATGGTTTAGCATGGCTAACATCAATCACATTACAGTATAAGATGCAGATCATTGATGTGGGAAGTAGATATGTTGATGTGTACACTGAAAGCCGCAGCTTGTTCTAATGTTTGGGAAAGTGGGGGCAATGATGCGAGGCTGGATCTCTGAGACTCTCACAGACGTTTTGGCGCCAAATGTTTGACAACAAAAAGTGGAAAATAACTCATACATCTGATGATCCCAGACACAGAAGGACAAAGTCACAGGCTGATATGTACCGTACACCTTTCAGAAATACAGACGCTTTGATGCATTGGTAATGTATCGGAGGCAAGCTGTGAAGAAGAAACCAACATTACTAAATTAAACAGTTCAACCTTTTCAGTCCAGGAGAGATGAAAAATGAAATCTTCCTGTCTTTTATAAACAAATCAAATTAAATAACCTTTTGTTATTGCTGCTCGCAGCAATGCTTCATAAGACATAAGATAAAAACAAAAAAATAAGCAGAAAGACAGAAAATAATCTTAATTTACTGTAAGACATGTTTGGTCGTGGGCGTAGCCCTGGGCGTGTCCATTGAGCCAGTGGGCGGGGCATGGTTGGGCGGGGTTATGAGATCCAGAGCCTTTCACCCATTTCGCCAGCACCACAGGCTCTCTTTTCTTTCTTTGCAGACTTGTCACAGCTGGTGCGGCCACCCACATGAAAGCATCCTGTACCTTACTAACCACGTCCTGTAGCTCAAAGTGTTAAGGATGCTTGGTGTTACAGGCAATGATTTATTAAGCACTTCCACACTTTACTGCTGCAACAGTAACACAAGAGGCCCCATCCCCCAACATCATTATGATAGAGACCAATGAGAACTTGTTTAGTAAAAGTTGATGGCTGAAGGCCATGTTGCCACTGTTACAGTTGTGGTGGTTTTGAGGGTAAAGTCAGTAGCCATCTATTACAGGGCGTCGTTGAGGCGGTTGATGAGCCAATTTCCATCTAAAATGTATGAATCTAATGAGGGCAAGGGTGATGGGCGCTTACAAGCTGCACTGACGGAGCAGCGAAGGTCATGACGGGCATTTTACAATTTGACGGAGTTTCTCTATTGATCAGGGGCAGGGAAGATAAGCTTAGCTCCCACGATGCATTGGGGGTCAGGGCGCGTGCGAGGCCGCTGTTTGCCTTGCAGATTCTGAAGCAGCCTAATTTGTCAGCAGTTTGTTTTAAAAATGTAGGGAACATCATCAGGAGAATCCCTCTTGAAGTCCGTCCTCTGAGGGTAAGTTCCCCTTTCCAAACACCTTGAAGACCTGCTTCACCCACACAATGTTTTGTCTCTGCATGCGTTTGGTTCATTTAGCCCACATTCTCATCCAATCAGTTCTCTCTGAATCACCCAGAGTTGATTGGACATCCTCCCCACTTATGCCCAGACAAGCACACGTTACCATTCTTTCTTTGAGCACCTGTTTTATGTCTAATTCAGACCGCACAGGCCTGCAAGGTACAACAACAGTTTTCTAAAATCAAGTTTGCTTCCAAAACATTCCGGACCTCCACTCACTGTTTTGCCTCCATTAAACAAGGCAGCCATTCTCAGAGTCCCAGCTCTGTCCTCCGTTAGTCCAGCCGGAGGTAGCTGGGCGTGGTGTAGTTGAACATGAGGAAGTCTAACTTGTAGAGCTGGTAGAGTTGGATCTGCTGCTGAGTGCTGATATTGCTGAAGAACTGGGCTGTCATGGCATCTGTGGTACGGGTGGACTTGGCGTAGCTGGGGAAGCGCAAGGAGTCGCCAACGCCCGCCAGCTTCAACACGTAGTTTGCGTCCTCTTCCAGCGTCTCGTACTTGCCCACCATGTCGTAGTGGATGTGACATGGATGACACAGCTGGTAGACGGTCTGCCAGTGCTCGTTGAGTGGGCCGTCACGCTGCGTTGCCGGGTCCACCAAGTACTCTGCGAATTCCTTGAATTTGACATCAGCGCCGTTGAGCAGGGCATCCTGGGTGGCGTTCTTGCGGTAGCGTCGGATTATGCGTGTGCCGAATCGCTTGTGGAAGGAAGAGTTGTACTTCAGGGTGAACTTGTTGCGGTAGGCAGAGACCAGCCTCTCGAAGGGCTCGCGGACAAAGAGGAACTTGAGATAGTTCTTGAGGCGGTGGTTGATCTCAGCAATACTGTACTGGTTCAGCGTTTTCAGGTTGGAGGGAACATGGGCTTCGTTGGAAGGGATATCCATTGGGTCACTGTGGGCAAGAGGCACGAGGACAGTGAGGAACAATGGCACATCACAAATGACCAGTGTAATAAAGGCAAAACCCAGAAATGGAATCATACATTACACACAAGACATGCATTTTTTTCTTAGACTCACCTGTATTTGCCCCGGCCTGTGAGCACCATCATGACACGTTTCCAGTTAGTACAGGCCACCTTAGGGACATAGCAGTAGATGAGCTCGTGGTCCTCATCAACCACCAGGTGTTTGAGGTCTGTGGGTGTCAGGACTCTGCGCTTACGGCTGGATGCACTGTAGACGCGACAGGAATCCACTACCTGGTCCCTCCTGGCCTGGTGGAGGACGGCCGCTCCAGACAACTCCGGCTGTAAAGGTAGAGAAGGAAGCAGAGTGGGGTAAAGATAAGAGTCATTACTGTGAAACTCCAAAAAAGGGCTTTCAGGAGGTTCTCATCTGGATATGAAGATATGTTGACCTATCCGATGTTATTCTAAACATTTGACTCTGATTTTTCGTTTTGTTTCGCTGAGCCCTTTCAACAGAATGTATTAACTACTTTTTTG
Source organism: Hyperoplus immaculatus (assembly GCA_949357725.1). NCBI lineage: Eukaryota > Metazoa > Chordata > Actinopteri > Uranoscopiformes > Ammodytidae > Hyperoplus > Hyperoplus immaculatus. Next base: position 16,582,851 of record OX442370.1, read on the forward strand.
GGTGAAAAAGTATAGTTGTGTTACTAATTAAATACAACCATCTCTCTTTTTCTCAACCTGCAACTTTTCTGAAAACCTGTGTTCAAAACCCCAGTCACATTTCTCTGACATAAGGGGAGAAGCCACACCCCCTAATTACCAACCTAATTTAGCTTACCAACCTCCACCTTTGATAAGCCACACCACCAACTGGCAGTTACATTCAAACCAACAGTTAGATTCGGGGAATGGGCTTTTTTGGAAGGCGGGGCTTAAAGAGACAGCCTCTAAAACGGAGCGTCTCAGACAGAAGCTGAAAAGGGGAGATTCAACAATGGCACTCTGAGAAATAAAAAAGCTTTTTGGACACTACACCAAAAAAATGTTTTCTAGTAAAAAAAAACAAATTACAATTTCAAACCTGAAAATGGGCATAATATGTGACCTTTAAGATCTCAAAACATTGCTTACGCATTTACTGTATTAGTACTGTATAATTTCCTTTGGGGTGTAAGGAAAAACTGAACCAAAGCAGGAAGAGGGAGATAGAGAACATTCTTAATCTCAACTTTTATGATCATGCTCATCTCTTTATTGGCTATCTGTTCCTCCTACATGAGTTGCTTCACAGACTATGATAGCGATGAGTCCATGGGTATCCAGGGAAATAATGATATTGGAGGATATTACAGATATTGAGTGTTCAATGTGCGCAGATGCAGCAGTCAGCAATCATTCATCCGAGGCATACTTTATATTCACGGTGATGCTCGTAATGGCAGGAGGGAAAGGAGGAGGCTGGCGGGGGGAGAAAGAGTTTGAGGCCTGAGGGCTTTTTGCATCTGAAAGGCATGGAATGTTTACTTGCGCCTCTTGATTATTTTTCCTCTGGCCCTGAATTCCCCTCCAGGGCAGTGCCCCCTCTGGGTTTCCACACAGAATTCTAAATTGATTGTACCGTGGCATGCATCTTTACCGCTCTCTCCGTCCCACTCACAACAAGTGCGGCCTTTCAGTTCAACAGTGGTCAGGGCTGAGAGCTGCTGACATGAGGTGCTGAAATAACTCAGGGGACCACCTCCAAGCGCTACACTTCCAAGACAGCTTGACTAAAGAGGTTTGTATGTATCCTTCTTTGAACTCCATTTTTCAACCGTGTCTGGGAGGAAACCAATCTTTTACACCTTTTTAAATGAGGAAAAAACATACAAAAGCGAGCAAGAAGAAGTCTCAAGAGGAGCTGTCAGCATACTTGACCTTTAAATTCTGAGCTATTTCAGGTTAATGTCTGTGAAAGTCATGTTTCATAGTCTGTTCTGCTCTCAGTGAGCTCCATTGGATAGTCACGTGGCATATGGATGGATCACAGGTTGATGCTCTTTTTTTATCATTAGGGTTAGGAGGTGGTATAATTCAAACAGTATATTCACATCTGAAAAATTCTCACTCGTAATTTTGTAGATATTAGAGTCATGGGAATGCTATCGGTGTAAAATAATTGTTGAGAAACATGTTTTGTTTTCCATATAGACTACGGGCATTGGTATGGAACGTATGCAAAACAAATGTAGCCACAATACAAACGTCAAATGGTTCATATCGCAGAATGTCTCCGAGTGGCTGAATTGGTTTGAGCAACAATAAGTTAATAACCTGGCCCCACAAAATGTATTTTCTTCTCACAAGACTTATTAACAATAGGGATAATGCGTGCACAAGATAAGAGCATGGGTTCTCTCTATCACAAAAAAATAACTTTCCACATATGGATTTTGTTCACACATGAAAATAAGTTGTGGACACACACACACACACACACACACACACACACACACACACACACACACACACACAGTTAATATGTGACATATGGATTTTGTTCGTACATGAAAATAAGTTGCGCACACACACACACACACACACACACACACACACACACACACACACACACACAGTTAATAGATTAAGTGTGCAGTGAATCTCGTACCCACAACAAATAACATACAAAACACACTATCTTATTTCCACCTGATAAAATCATATATGGACAATTCAATATACTGTTCCACAAGATAAAACATATTACATTTCCCCTGTTGACTATTTGAAAGATGAAGTTCAAGTTTTACTGTAGAACTTTATCAGTTTCTGTTATTTATTGCAGAGAATTGTTACCTGCTGCTTAACCTCTTACACTATATACAGTATATCTTGTATTTGACTATTTCCAAAATCTCGTTCCCCTGTCATATCAAATGCTTCTTTATAGCATTTTGAGGGGGAATGTGAATTGGCATAATGGATTATGAACGTCTCTGCCTCCCTCTTCTTCTCTCTTTGTGTGCAGCCCTCTCCTCCCTATTCATGCCTACGCCTGGCACATCAAAGTCCACGAAGGCGTTACAACGAATAGCAGCTCTTTGTTGATGCAAATCTTTGCTTTTTTCATCCACATCCAGCTATGACTCACACAAAAATGTTGCATGCCAGCTAGCGTGCGGCCCTCCATCTCATCACAAATGCTGTAATTAACTTGGGGGGGGGGTGAAGAGAGACAAGGGAGGGAAATCTTGTCATCTTGCTTTCCTTATCTCTCTACTCTCTCCACAGGATTACTTTCGGCCATTTTATCTCGGGCTCAGTCCAGTCTTTTGTGTAGTCCCGATGAAAGGGTATAAGGGATGATTTGAGATGAGTGAGGGCGATATGATTATAGTGTCTGAGAAAGAAGCCCTGATAAGTATCGCTGACTTGAGGGCCATGGGTCAAGCCGTTCCCATGGCAGAGGGCGGACACCGTTTCTTGCATATTTGCTCGCACATTAACCCCTCTTAATCCCCCCCACTGTGGACATGAACTAGTGGGTCAGCAGAGAGAAAAAGTCATAAAACCACAGCCATTAAAAGTCATTAGCAGCTTAAACACGACAAGGCCCAGTTAAGTTTGATCTCTTCCGATTGGTCGAGTACCCATGGGTCGTGCTTCCAAATACTCAGCTCAGCAGTTTCTATGTGCTTTACGTCTATGTCGTGTACAGATAGGTGTATCGGCTTTTTGCGCTCACTCCCTAGCATCTATTCTGTCAAAACTGCATACATGTAAACCCAAAAAGCTCACCATCTAGGCGTTGTATATGCTAATAGAAATAACTCCATTATCTTGTCTCGAAATGTTCTCGAAAAAACCCATTGTACATTCATTCTCTTTTCTCGTCGCTGCACATTTGTTGTCGAAATGTGAGAGAAACTGATGACATAGACGGGGGATGTTGAGATTGTGTTTTCCCATATTTGCGAGTGTTCATTTCCTTGGCCACGGCCGTATTGTTGTCGCTGAAAGTTGTTATGAGTTTGAAAAATGATCTGACAGATCAGCACGGACCCTCTATAATGAATGGCTTCCTCCCGATATGCTGACGGTTGCGGGGGGAGTGAAAAGAGAAAGAGGGAGGAAGGAAGCTACAGTATAGGAGATTACAGAAGGAAGGGTGGAAGTACATGAAGTCGACCAGAACATACTGTATAGGTCCATTGCAACTGTGAATTATTATCCTTAAAGACCTACTTCACCGGTGGGAATATGAAGGTTTATTGAACTCTGAGATCCTATGTAGTATAAATGTGCAAACATTTTTGAAATCGTTTCATCTTAGCCTGAGAAAAGACTGTTTTATGGTATCACTATCTAACCCTACATTTTACTAATGTGACATCACTTAAGTAAAAATGTAGGGTTAGGATTAACAGGGCAGCTGGGCCAAGGGAAAACTGAGGGAAGAAAAACCTCATTCATTATATTATAATAGCGATTTTACAATGATAGAACGCCGGTTCCATATGGTTGAAGTATTCCTTTAACAGTAGGAATTATCAATGTAATAGAATGCAGTGATTGACCAATGAAGACACAGCATTTATCAGTGCTGTGGAATAAAACTAGTTATCGCTACACTTACATTTTATTTGCACTATGTCTTGCACTTTATGTTGGAGGGTTATTTTGGGTCTCAGGTGGCTCATTGCACTGTTCATATGACAAATAAGCTAGTAGGCCGTGTATGCTTATTCCAGCATAATAGGCACTGGTTAGTTTTTCTCTTGCCAAATAGTGAGGCCCCAATGTTTATTAAGCAACTGACACTGTACATTTTTACACATCCTGGCGATTGTTCTCCAAACCATCAAAGCAGCCTGCTGCGACTATCTGTTGAGGTGCAGGTGTAAACAGTATGGAGGTGATAGCATCTTAGCTCTATGGTAATGTTGATCTATACTGGACCACTTCAGCCCATATTGAAAAAATCTGATCAAACAGATTGCGATGAAATTGCATATGGATACTCATGGACACTATGCTAATAGAAATAACTCCATTATCTTGTCTCGAAATGTTCTCGAAAAAAAACATTGTACATTCCTTCTCTTTTCTCGTCGCTGCACATTTGTCGTCGAAATGTGAGAGAAAGTGAAGACACAGGGCGGAATGTTGAGTCCCATATTTGCGAGTGTTCATTTCCTTGGCCACGGCTCTATTATCATCACTGAAAGTTGTTATGAGTTTGAATGACAGATCAGCACGGACCCTCTGTAATGAATGGCTTCCTCCCGATATGCTGACGTTTGCAGGGGGAGTGAAAAGAGAAAGAAAGTCTGTGGGGATCCCTTGACAGTGCCACCACAAGTCAACATGTTGGTTCTTTGGCAAAAGGGCTCGACTACTATTGAATGCATTACCATAATATGTGGTATGTATTTCTGAACTCTATCTCACAGTCGCAATGAAAGATTAAGTAGTTGTTGATGTGAAAATTTCCCAACGTTGTCAAATCCTCTCTGTGAGCATTACAAAATGGCTGTGCAGTGTTTGTGTCGTCTGACTTGCCTTTTCATTGAATCCATCTGTTGTAAAACACACTATAGAATATGTTAAAGTTATTCATAGGATAAGATTTAAAATGGTGGCTAAAAATCATGGAGGTACTGTATATCTTCATTAATAATTAATTCCAGGGAACTTGCTAAATATGTTTTTTTATAGCACTGGGAAGGAAATGAGATGCTAATGCATAGCGATATGTAGCCCTGGGTTTCTTCTGCACAGCATTAGTGGGTGTTTTCTTTTCTTTTTTTTAAATGCCTGAGATATCTTTTCCTCCAAGTTCCTATTGCACTTTAAACACTGCAGCAGTCCTTACTGCTTTTAAGATATTGCCTCGATTAACTGTACAAGCCATTCTGTGTCTGGTAGTATAGGGGACATAGGGAACACATTGGAGAATTGGTAAAAGTGCTGCAAAATTTGCAACAATTTTCATGTTGCTTTTTTAAAAATTTTTGTTGCAAGCCTTGTCTTCTGTTTATACACGCCATTTAAACAAAGATCAATAGCGTTCATCTACGCATCTCCCTTTCTCTCTCTCAAACACAGACACACAAACACACAAACACACACACACACACACACACACACACACACACACACACACACACACACACACACACACACACACACTGAGCACTAAAGGCACTCTGTCTCTCTCTGACCCTCTCTACTTACAGACTAGCATTCATAGAGTGGGCAGGAATAAAGCTGCCAGTGTACCGCAACTGTAGCAAACACACACACACAAACACACACACACACACACACACACACACACACACACACACACACACACACACACACACACACACACACACACACACACACACACAGACACACACACACCTTCACCTGCGTCTCTGTAAAAGGCAACAAGGCGAGGGCCCTTCCATAAAACCTGGACAATGCTGACAGTTTATGAGGTGGAATGTGTCCTCTCCACTGAGGTTGGCGGCACATTCACTGTTTTGGTAGCGTCATTTATGAGAAGTCGACCCGACAGAGAGTGACTACACACCTGCCACACGGAAAAGCCCAGAGGAAATGTTTCCTTAAAGCTATTTATCAAGGGAAACTAGTGAGAACACATGCTCTCTTTTCTTGAATGCCCATGTAGCTCCATACATACATACAGTACATACACACACACACACACACACACACACACACGCACACACACACACACACACACACACACACACACACACACACACACACACACTGTGGCTCAGTTGGTAGAGCGGGTCGGCCGATGATCAAAGGGTTTGAGGTTCGATCCCCGCCCTGCCACCTGTGTCATAATTGTTGTGTCCTTGGGCAAGACACTTCACCCACCTTGCCTCGTGTGAATGTCGATAGTTAGCCTGCTAACTCCGAGGGGTACATGTATTTATCAAAGGTAAAATAGAGCAACTGTAGGAAATAATGGGGGGAATATTTTACATGTTCGGATAATCAAAGTGCTATTATTAAAACTAAGACCTTCATGTAGTGCAGCGTTTGGATAACTGGATAATTGAACTGGTGACAAACAGTAAAAGTCACTCATGTTGTAGTAAGGGATAACGAGTGAACTAGTTAACATGATACAAGTCTTTTTTTGTCTGATGACACATTTCAGTGCTACATCATTCAAATAGTATTTCATTAACTTGCCGTGGCTGTTCTTTGATGTGCTTTGATGTTTTTTGCACAAAGGTAAGGACTGCTGTAACTCACAGAACTAGGCTCATGAATACTAATAACACTAACAGTCTTACCATCTGTTAACAGAATTTAATTTGCCTTATGATTGTATTCTGCCTGTTGAACTTTGTCCCAGTAAACTTAAAGAACTCCAAAGAGTTTTGCTAAACTTGCATTTAGGACAACATCTGCTGATGACTTGTTTTTTAGCCTTGAAGACGTAAAACTGCCTCGTAAGGAATTTTGGCACACAGATACTGGGAAGCAAGATGCGAACCAATGTCGAGGACTTCTTGCACTTGAATCATTTTATTATCAGTGTAATTAAAACTCATCCCCCATATTTTCCAGAAACTCAAGGACCCTGGACACACAAACCTAGTTTGGTTTGCATACACCTTTTTCATGCATAAAACCTTGTACATCTGTTCATTTTGTTGTCTCAATCATGTAAGCTACACTTGTGATGCATGTTGATTCCCTTGCATTTGCTGTTGCAAGTAAAAACTTCACCTGCTTTGAAGATGCCCTGACTCAAATTCTCTTTATTGAAACACTTGGGTTGTTTAATAAAAGAATTCCTTTAACACCATCTTAAATGTATAAGCTACAGTGTGTAACATCGGTGTCATTTTAAAGAATTTCCAGAAGCTACGATGGCCTTCAAGGAAAAAAAAGCTAGTTACTAAAGATGGCATCATCCACCACTGCCTCAAGTCTTTCCACAATATCAAGTGATGAGGTGAATATGTATTTAGTTATTTATTCTATAGTACTTATTGGTCTTCCAACAGGTGCATTTCCCCAGGACGCCCCACTATATATAAAAACACATAAGGCCGTTAAATTTGTCCGTTCTGTGCTACTGTAGAAACATGGCAGCCTCAGCACCCCACTCCTATGTAGATATAAACGGCTCATTCTTATGTAATAAAACAAATATTTTATTTTCAAGTGATTATACACTAATTCAAACATACTGAATATTATATTCAATGTCTACCTGTTCTAATACATTCTACCCACTGAACCTGAATGTAAGAATACAGCCATGGTCATGTTAAAGGTAAATTCCTCAATCTGGCCGTTATATGTGGCGATTTTGAGCAAAAAAGCATAAATGGCGGCTACAGGTTAAACATTTTTCTAGACCCACGGTTCTGTGAAGTTATTATGGTAACAGTTGCCTGGGTGTAGATCCCTATGCTGTTAGCTAAAATGGCTATCGCAGGTGGCTTTTTTCCACACATTCTCACAATCTGCTAAATTAGCACGAACCATTAATTTGTAAGGGCCACATTTCTGGGAGATAGGCCAATTTGAAATATACCAGAATATTCCTATAAAAAAGTTAAACATAGAAGTTACACTCAGCAGCTGCTGCAAAGGACTGCTGGTACAGTTACTAGCAACCTTGTGGTCACATGCCAGCTTGTCTAACCTCGAGACATCCCAAAAAGTTTTCAAAAAAGCATCCCAAAAACTCTAGAGCTTTGAATCTACTGATTCATTATGTTTGTGCTGATGACTGTTATGTAACATACCGGTGCGACGGTGGTGAATAGACACAGTGTGTATGCCCCAGGCTAAAAGCACTGGGCTTTCCTGCGGGGACCAAGAATATTTTCGAATTTAATAGCCACGGGGAAATAGAAATTTACTCTGTTGGTATTATCTTTACTCACACACACAAACACACACACACACACACACACACACACACACACACACACACACACACACACGTGGAAATAAACACAGGCACAGACAGGACCTACTGTATACATGCATTAAGGAGAGACGTCATAGCCAATTCACCTCAGCAGTGCTAGGTAGGTGAACTGGCACCTCTCCAGCTCCCGGTCCACACTCTTAATGAAGTGACTGGTCCCATGCTGGACTATAGAGCAAGGCCGGACAGACACACACACACACACACACACACACACACACACACACACACACACACACACACACACAGGTTATGCTCTTTGCTGCAGGGCTTTTGTTCAAATCTTAATGGACTCTCAGTTAAAATCCCCCCTATTATAATGATGTCCTAATTTGCCCAAAAAAACGAATATTTCCCTTACAGTAAATGTCAGATTAGTCCAGAGTACGCTTCAGGGACACTGGACTGTAAACGCTGCCTGTCAACGGACCGTAAGACCGTAGGAATTTGACTAGCACTAGGTTTTAATAGAGAGTTTTAAGTGTCTCTTAATGGTCTAGCCAAGGCTTTTTTCTACCCCGACTGAGACATGACTACCAGGGCGAAGAAGTGAATATTGGGACAGAATCTGAAATAAAAATTTTCAAAATGATTGGAGTTAGATATTGATCATACCAACTGCTTCACAGGTAACTCAATTGTGAAATCGGTTTAAAGGGATCAAACTACATAAAGTCAAAGCACTTGGAGGATGAGAAACCAAGAAGGTCCATATATTCTTAATTTCTCAGTGCCCTCCTTTATGCACTGTTGCAGTGAAAACCGAATTATATGTCAGACTTATTACCTCGCCATACCTTGATTATAGTTTATATCACAAAATCATAATGTTTACCTTAAAGACCTACTTCACCGGTTGGAACATGAAGGTGTATTGAACTCGGAGATCCTATTTAGTATAAAATTAAATCGGATCATCTTAGCCTGAGAAAAGGCAGAAAGAGTGTTTTATGGTCTCACTGTCTAACCCTACAGTTTCCTTCTTGTGACATCACAGTAAGGGTTAGGATTAGTAGGACAGCTGGGCCAAGGGAAGACTAAGGGAAGACTGAGGGAAGAAAAACCTCATTCATTATATTATAATAGTTATTTTTATAATGATAGAACGCTGGTTCCGTATGGGGGAAGTATTCCTTTAAGCGTTGCCATGCAATAATTATAGAAAGAAGTCTTTTTGAAAATCCTGTCATGAAACGTGATACAAAAAGTATTCTTTGCACAACCATATCGTTTGAGCAGAAGCAGTGAAAAATAGGAGAGCAGTAGGAGTCATTTGAGTGCAGTTAAAGGGAAATAATTACAAAATTTGAATGTGAAATTACAAAAATCACGCTCTCAAATAAAAAGCCCCAAGCTCTTGAATAGGGGAAAAAACTAAGGGAAAATCTCCAGGAGAGCTGATTGCAATGGGAATGTTAGTTCGCCTGTGATTGCACCATACAACCTGTGATAGACGTTTACACTGCTTTGCCCTTGGTTCTGACCCATTGTGCTCCTATGTGGAGTGAAATAAGCACCACTTCTGTTGCACACGCCACTGCAGCCAGTGCCCATGTGTTTACTGTGTGTATGTGTGTGTGTGTGTGCGACTACGTGTGCGTGTACTGATACTTGTGTAGAAAGATCAGTGTGTGTGTGTGTTTGTGTGTGTGCGTTTGTGTGTGTGTTAGTGTGTCTGTGTGTCAGTCGATCTCAAAGAAGAAAGTGGCGGGTATAATTTTAGCACCACCAGACAAGATAATGACAAACTGCTCTGATTTTCCCCTTAAGAGACGTCAAAGTTGCTCTCTCCTCTCGTGAGCATTTTTGCCTTTTTTTCTCTCTGTGTGTGCACGGTGTGTTTCAGCCCTCAGGGAGACAGAAGCAGTGGAGTGGGGGGAGTAAAAAGTAAAAGGGAGGAGGTGAAGAGGGAAAAAGTGTTCACTACTTTTTTTACAATTGACTAGGGGAAGGTTCACTGATTGGTGTCTTCGAATGGCTGCGAGGAATCATTTTTTGTCAGAATTATGAAGTCTTCAGTGTGTGTGTGTGTGTGTGTGTGTGTGTGTGTGTGTGTGTGTGTCTGTGTGTGAAGTCTTCATTTCCCAGAAGTCAAGTTTATTGTAACTGTATGTTCATTTTGAAGCTAGTTTGTTAAAATCACGCGGTTGCTGGTTATTTTCTCTTTTGCTCAACACAAAAGCTGGGTGTATACTTGACGTTTTGGTTCTTTGTAGGTTTTGACTGACTGATTTCATGTTAGCATCAGATTTGACTATATACTACATACTATTTTAACTATAACTATACGTACATGCTTTATACAGGCAGAGCTTTCCATTACTCAGGCTATATCTTTGCTGATTTAAAGAGAGACACTGCAGCTCAACAGTGTAACAATTTGAACTTGTGGAAAACGTGATGAAACTTTGCCAGTTTTGTATTACAATTGTACAGAAATGTCTGAATACATATGTAAACTTGGTAATGTCAGACAATTCACAGCGGCCAATTAAAGGGATAGTCCAGCATTTTTGAAGAACATACTGTACACATCCTTCTTTAATGCACTTTCAGAATAGGGCTAAAATAGATTTTGGGGCGTTTAGTTGATGTAAGATCTTAAGAAGTTGAGATTTTTGGATTTCAGAGTATTTATATAAACTGATGTTTCGATAATGGCCTTTACATGCAATACACTGAAACACCACCTATCAGTGTAACACAATACAATTTGAACGCAGTATAATTCGACCTTGGGTTCACAATGTATCTCATATCTTTAACTAAAAGGAGATGAAAAAGAATCCCAGGCATTTTCACGTAGGGTTTATTAATGATGAAAGCCCCATATGATGATTAAATCTACTCCCCTACTCCCCCCTATAAGAAGTCATGTCTCTGGTTGGCATGCACAGAGAGTGATGCATGGTATGTATCCTGCAGTATATACACTAAGACATGGCTCGGCCTGGATAAGCAAAGCTTGTGAAAGAGCCACCCATTTCAAAGATGGATGGAATTAATAAAACACATGGATAAAGGAGCTAGAAGTGTAACTCAGAGGGCACTCAGTAGCTGTCACATCAGGCTCAGTCTAATTGTTATAAAGCACTCGCAATTGCATATAATTAAACCACTTCTCCCAATGGGGTTATATTATACAATAAGACATGACTGAGGGCCAGCCTCTCTCTAGGGTTAGTTAAGGCTCACAGACTAGTATGTCATCCTTGTGTTACTTGGCAAGTAATGCATAAGGCTCACTTATCCCAATGCGTTGGCTATGCTGCCGTGCTGCAGGAGTGGCCGAACAGAGCAAAAATACCGTAAGAGAACAAAAAACGGACAAAAAAAAATCAATGGATCAATAATTTTGTACGAAATGTATTTGACTGCTAATTTTGAACACACCACAACAGGGTAGGAAATAGGCGAGGAATTAGAATTTCCCCCTAAATGGTATTTCAAAGGTCTTAAAAAGTATTAGGGGAGAGTGGCCTAAGTTGTGCAACGTTTAACTCAAAGTGATTTTAAAGTGACAGTTATGTCTCCAACTCAAATATGTAGATATATTTCAGGATGTTGTGCATCCCTGGCAATAAAAACTTTGGATCTGGAATAAACTGTTTAAGAAATATAGCTTTCGGAAAAAAAGTTGTCTTGTGGCACAACTTGCCCCCGGTGTGGTGTAAGTTGTGCCACAAGAGAGAATACCATGGGGTAAATTGTGCCATTGATATATATCTCATAAACTGTAATGCAAGACAAGTCCATTAGACAATCACTTATTTAAGGTTTATTTAAAGTAAATAAAGTAAATATTTTACAAAGATTGAAGGTCAGTTTTCTTAAACAAGGCCTAGCAGATCTAGGTGGTTTTGCCTGCAAAGCTCACAATGACAAAGTCACCATTATCATCTTTCTGGCCATCTGAACTCTCATCAGTGGTGTCGTTAAGTGGAATGGAGATGTCAGTCTCTTCTGAGCTACTGTAGACAATCACTTTCTTTTTGGTGACCAGCGTATACAGCCATGCCACTGGCACAACTCTCAGAAATGTACTTCGCACTAGTTGCTCCGTGCTTGTGACTGCCATCTGACAAATGTGATTCCCCCTCCATTTCTGCCTTTAAATCAAGGCTCAAAACCCATCTTTACACCCTGGTTTTTCCTCCCCATTAACTATCTTACCTCTGCACTACTCTCTTTGTTTATATTTGTGGATGTATAGGCTTTATGTCTTTTATTTTTGTTATTGTTATTTTACCATCATTGTTTACCTACTGAATGCACTATGTAGAGCACTTTGGACAGTGCAAACTGTCATAAATGTGCTTTTATAAATATATTTTACTTACTTACTTACTTACTTACTTACTTACTTACTTACTTACTTACTTACTTACTTACTTACTTACTTACTTACTTACTTACTTACTTATAACTCACATAGGCCCTTTGGCACAAATCACCCCAACCCCAGAATTTTGGATAATAGGCATGATGCAGTTTAGGGCTGACATCGTGCTAACTATATAGACACAAAGTGTAGCATACTAAAGCACTAAAACATGTGTCAAATGTTTTCAAACGTGTCTATACTTGTTCAGACACAATAATCAAAAAACCATGATCATGAAAATTTTACTTTGAAAGGCAAAAAACTGTTTTTTTTAGCTTAAATGTGCTTATATCCTATTCCATGTTTCTCCCTTCTTTACCAACACGTGGACCACAGTCGCACTTTGACGTTCTAGGAGTGAGACTGTGTTGTCTTTACAGGATGAGTCAAATGGATGGCTCTTCTTAAATATGTGGTCATATTTCCAATTTCTTCTATGGTTTTCTAGAAACAAGGCATGGCACACTTCCCCAACCGCACAACCCACTCTCCCCTACATTTGATTTGAAGAACCCTGGCAGTAGGCTGATAGAGGAAACAAGGTTTCCTATATTTTATTAAAAAAATGCATTTTGCAATGCACCACAGATACAAGCACTGAGTATCAGAAATAAAAAAAAACGTATGATCCCAGATCAAAAAGCTGTCTTAGGGTGTATTCACACATGCCGTGTTTAGTTCGGTTGAAACGAACTCAGATGCACTTCCGCCTTCGGTGCGCATCTTTCAGACATGTGTGAATACAGCAATCGCACTCGGGGGCGGACCAAACAAGCGGTCCGAGACCCAGCTGAAGAGGTGGTCTCTGCTGCAGTTCGTATGTGGTGTGAATTTGGCCGGACTCGATCCGACCCAATTGCGGGAAGCACTGCGCCTTTTCTTTATTTTCTTTTTTAATAAATCGCCATCAGCTTCACATTTTGGGAAAGTGTTGTTGTCGCCATTGTTAGGAAGATTAGTTGTGGTTTGACCGGGAGCCCCGAGCGAAAATATTACAGTTGATAATGACGCGTACACATGCTGATGTGTTCAGCGATCAGATGGAGAGGAGCGTCTCCCGTAGCCTACAGTGCCAACAGGTTCACGCTGCGCTTTGCATGAAGTGTGTTTTTATTTGTCTTCCCTACGGGACTGTCAATACTGTCCCCGTGTCAGTTTGGAGCTGAACTGCGCCGACACCCAGCCGATACAGCTTAATCAGCTGTGTGTCAGTTTGAGCCTATTCCTCGCGAGCCGCGCGTCCAGCAGCAAAAATACAGTAAAAATTATCACATCGTTGGCTATAAGCCACATAACGTGACATTGATATGGGGCTACATATTAGTATAACCATATGAAACAACAATAATTTGATGTTTTTCTTCTTTATTTATAGGGTAGATGTAGGCCTTTTTATTATTTTTAACCCCATATTATATCAATGATAAATTCGCACTTCGTTCTTCCTGCTTCTCTCCACCCCAGAATGTCTGTCCAATGAATGAATGACCTCAGATCACGTGTGGTTTTGCTTCGTAATGCTGGTTCACTTGCAAAAGGGGCAATATGAAAGTGGACCACACCAAACAAAACAAATCTAAATTCTATTTGGTCTGGACCAAAGCAAGTGAACTAACAGACTTTCCATGTGTGAATACACCCTTATTTTCTCACAATGAAAAGTTCAACAAGTTCTTTTTTTAAATACACTCTAGATGTGTGCAGGCATAACTCATTTCATCAATGCTCTTTTCCCTGCATGCAGTATTATATTACATCCACAGACATATCATTTCAAAAGAACATCCAATTAGATGAAACAGACAGGAAATAGGTCACGACATGACCAATTTGTTGCCACCGCAGTGTAACATTTTTTTCTTCTCCCTAATGACAGTTTTTGCCTTGATTTAATATGATTTCTGTTCTGTTGAATTTTCTAGTGACTTTGATCAATGCTGGAGCCCAATCAGAAGTGTGCTCAATAACAGGTTTTCTTTATTTTTTTCCCTCTGGAGCATTTTGTCAGCTGTTCATGTCACAACAGATCTGCAAACAGTTCCTATGTATTGCAGAAGGAAAACACACTTTGTGAACATGCAATTCAAACTGAATCTACATTAAAGAGGACCTATGATGCTTTTTGACTTTTATGACCTATAAACGTTGTTATGATGATTCATAGTCATGCTTAACCATACTAAATTATCAAATAATGACTTACATGCATTTCGACATATTCCCTGCTGACCGTCTGGGGTGTCTGTGCAGAGCACTAAACACTATTCTAGCCAGTCGAGAAGTCACGTGTTCAAAGCGGTCTACCCTTTCATAATTAGTGACGTCGCATAAAACTTTGTGACGTCTCCACGCGGATGTTTCCATGTATGGTAATGCTGTCACTTCCCTGTTCGCGTCTGCCTCGCGTCTGCCTCGCGCCCTTATAGGTCCATGCTCGCGCTTCCCGCCACTGAAAGTGTTCCGGAAGGAAGGTAACCAATCACAACGGAGTGGGGTTTGCAGGAGGGGGGAGAGGGGAGCGGAGATGGCCGAAGCACAGGCGGAGGGAGCCGAAGCACACACACTCAAGTGTTGACAGGATGTGCTGGATCGCCAAAATAAGAGAAAGAGCTTCCCGAAAATCTACATAGTTTTTTGTGATGTGATTCGTGTCAGGTTGCTCTATAGCAGTGTAAAACAAGAAATTTAGACCAGAAAAGTAGCATAATAGGTCCTCTTTAAATATACATACATTCCTCTTAAAAAAGAAATCAGGGTATATAAAGCCTTCTTGTGAAGGAGTCGGGGATGCAGCTGGGTTTGATGTGTGTATACAATGTGCGTTCCCATAGAATTGATTTGATGATCTCAATGAATCCTATGTAAAGTCAATTTCATGATCCAATTTTCCCATGTTCTCTGTGGCTGTAGGTACAGTACTGTCTCTTCTCTCTGCAGTGTATCCCTTGTGCCTTGTTTCCACTGCGCAGCACAGTTCGGTACGGCCAGGCAAGGTAACCCTAGATTCTTCTGACTTGTGTTTCCACTGCTGCTGGTACCCTTAGGTAGGCGGAGTTTATGCCAGACGGTCAGAGTATACAGTCTATAGGTCAGAGCTGTTGGGACGGCTTGGTACCCAAATAAAAGGGTGACAAATGGGTACAACACCACGGGCCGCTTATTTTGGTACCCTTTCCAACTTTTGACAGTGGAAATGAAAAATTAAATGTGTTTGAGGAGCCGTACCGAACTGAACCGAACCATGCAGCTCAGAGAAAACAAGGCTTTTGTCTCCCTCCTTTCTTCAGCCGTGTTCATGTGAACCCTCTGGAGATGGACGGACACAGAAAAGAAAATCCTCCTCTTCTAAATCCCTTTGTCTTTAAAGCCAGGATGACTTATCCAGCTTCACACACACACACACACACACACACACACACACACACACACACACACACAGACACACACACACACACACACACACACGCACACACACACACACACACACACACACACACACACACACTTGTCAATGTCGCACACATGCAGTTGAATAACTATGGTCAAAGCCTGACGCTCTTACAGTGGAGCAGCACTGAGACAGCTGCTTGGGTTTCTTTGCTGTGTGGCTGAAAGGTGTGCCGCTACTTTCAAGTCTGTGCCAGTCTCTGCTGCACTACACACACACACACACACACACACACACACACACACACACACACACACACACACACACACACACACACACACACACACACACACACACACGACTTAAGTGATGGGTATATAGCAGAATATCTGTAGCCAGTGAAACAATCCAGACAGGTATTATCTGTAGGGCCCAGACAGGAGCAGACACTTCCCCTCCCCTCCCTTCACTGAATACATTCATTTCTGACTGCAGGAAAATTGCCTCTCTCCACAACATGATGAATATTTTTACAGCCAGTTTATTTCAAACCGTTTTCCAATTAAAACTGTTGGTGGTCCAACCTAGACACGCGAGACACTGCAGGTGATAAGGGTAAAAATCCTAACTCACAGATATCATCGTGAAACTTTTATAGTTGAAAATAGACATTGAGAGAGTTATTTTTTGTAATGCAACTTAACTTAACTCATACATCTTATTGATCAGATGTTTATGGATAACACAACTAGTTTCATATCCCTTGTTTATTGTTGTTTCACATGAATTATCATGGTTCACCCCATTGCGCTTGTAGGACTATGGATGTGATGAACTGTCATTATTGTTCTGCATGGGATTTTAAATGCTAAATGTCCTCCTATCAGGGAGGGGATGCTCTTTATTAATGTTAAGGAAGATTGCTGTGATAGTTCGGCAGTCAATTACAGTCTAATAGATTTGGTCCATGGTGGCTTCACAATGAGAATGTAGTTGCAGAGCTCTCTTTCCCTCTCCGCTCATAAGAAAAACAAAATAGTTTTAAAATGATGAATTCCCGACCTTGGAGGCAGTTAACTAAACAGGCTCACCATAAACTTCATTCTGCTGCTTAGCTGCTCTGCCTTTTTGGATATTTTTTTTACAGCAGCTGTTTCAATGACCAAGAAGGAACACTCCCCCTGCGTTCCGAATTGCATACTTTCTACTATTTAGTATGGTAGAAAAAATATTTAGTATGTCCCGATTCTTGTGGCCAGATTTAGGATGGTTAGAAAGACCCGGATGTCTACTACATCAGGCCAAGATTTTTAGTGTTGAAAACAGCATCCTATTTGGGCGATTCAGACCCATAATCCAGTGCAAACCTGAAGTGACGTCAAATCAACGGAGCCTCCATGTGAAAACAAATGGGGATGCGACGGATATAAAAGCAAGAGGCGAGATCAAGGCGCAATGTTATGATGAAATAAATAAGTAAAAGTATGTCCCGTGTATCCTAACTAGATTATTTGTATGGTCGGATGTG
Source organism: Hyperoplus immaculatus (assembly GCA_949357725.1). Lineage (NCBI taxonomy): Eukaryota > Metazoa > Chordata > Actinopteri > Uranoscopiformes > Ammodytidae > Hyperoplus > Hyperoplus immaculatus. Next base: position 16,600,429 of record OX442370.1, read on the forward strand.
GTGTGTAGACTAGAAAAAAGAAAGAGTATGCGATTGGGAACGCAGGGTCAATCTCAAGTTACAAAGGATCATTAAAAATATGATTCATACAAGCCTTTCTTCTGATCAGCCACGTTATGGTTTGAT
>OX442370.1:16603054-16630554 GCA_949357725.1 Hyperoplus immaculatus
AGACCAATGGGGAGAATGTTGAAAAGATGGGAAGTGAGCTAAAGACAGCTAAGGACACTTGGGGGCAGAGCAGAGGGATTAAGGGACATTTAGAGATGCTATAGGAAAGAGACAGGCCAGGGTAAGCACAAAGCATCCAATGTGTAACTTTGACAGCATAGCCTCCAGCAGTGTCCCTCTGCTATAAAGCCTCCACTTTAGCACTATATCTGTTGTCATATCTCTTCAATTTTCTTTGGATTATGATGGTTACTTTTTCTTCAAATTCGTTTTTCTTATTTATTTATTTATTTATTTGGTGGCATTTACTTTTGCTTTGTACGGGTGTTGTGGGGTCATGGGAAATTCCAATGTGTGGGTGGGTGAACGAGAGCCGTTAGGTGTATGCAGGTTGTATGTAATATGTCTATTGCATTGTTTGTTTCATGTTGGACCCCCCCCCCTTGAAAATGAAATGGTTCATCTCAAAGGGGGCTATCCTTTAATAAACCATGGCTCTTTCCATACTTCAAGAACAAATTCTTTCTCATCTTCTGCCAAATATACATTTACAGGGAAGCCTGTGCTAGGCCAAAATGTCCATTTCAGGGGGACAAAAGGTGTTTTTTTGCACGGTGTAGCCCATAAACTATACCCATTGTGAAAACTTTTCATCCATGCCAGCCCTCTTTAAGAACCTAGAGGTGTTGAATTGATTTCCCCTCTCCCAGCCAGGCCCTCCATTGGTTTCAGTTCACTTGCTGGAGATTGGTAATCCGTCACGGTGAACATTAAGTCACTTTGCTGTTTTTTTGTTGTTGTCAGAATTGCATTATCATTGCAAACTGTTCTGAAAACTCTCCTCATTTATTTATTTCAAGGAGCCTCTGAAGGTCTATGCCCATGAAATACAGCTTATGACAAATTATAATTTAATTTTTTTTTGCCGTGCAGCTTGAAAGCTGGGAGCTCGCAGACCAACCTCCCTGTTCAATCTTTTTTAACATTAATCTATGTGGCATTTTAATGCTCGTTAGAACATTAGGACAATGTTAGAGAGTCAGGAAGTAAAGGGCAGAGAGAGGTTTAAAAAACTTACCCTGTGTTCCAATTCACATACTCTTTCTTCTTACTACACTACATACTAAAGTACAGAAGAGTTTAAGGACCACAGGAGACAAAAAAAAATCAGACAAAGAAGTTTTTTTTCCATTATGTCAAGAAATGTCAAGAATAAAGACGAATACTCCAAAATGCTAATGGAGTTAGTGGGGCATTTATGTATTTTCAGCATACTACAATTGACGTGCATGTATTGGGACATCCTAAATCTTTTTCTGTCATACTAAATAGTAGGGAAGTATGGGGATTGGAACACAGGGCCAGTCTGCTGTGACAAGGATTTATCATGGATGGTACGATGGTATGCACTCTAGGAGAGCTACTGAGCTGTCCTTTTCAACTTTGACCTTCCAAATGTTTACACACTTTTTATATCACTTTTTAAATCAAATGAGGGATTATTATAGACATTACCACCAAGCTTACTTTTGGTTTATGGTAAAACTGTTATGGCCTATACTGGCTGATTGTTTTGACAACTCGTGCGTATTGCTCATTTGTACGGAAGCACAGAACAGATTCTGAATCATACATTTAACTTCCTCTCTTTTCCTGTGAGAAGTAGAAAATCGTGACCACAACTTAAAAAGCATGTTTCCAACCATAACATTTTAGATGCCTTTAGCTTTAGATAACATGAAATAACTTGGAAAACAGAGAAAATAAAATGTGTGATACTATTATTGACCTCTTTTAATCTTTTATTTTAGTAGCAGCAAGATCTCAGTTTGCGTTGGTCATTTTTGTTATTGTGGGTTCAAGCAAAGTTACGAAAACTTGAATATAATAAACTAGAAATTAAAATAACATCATCAATCCTTCCTTGGCTAGTGTCATTAAGTACACACCATACACAGCTCCTTTCCTTATATATACAGCAGGACGTTCATCTATTATTCTAAACATCTGTTTTGGTAAAAAAAAAAAAAATTTGTTTGTGTTCTGGGAAAACGTATTTACAAAGCTATTTAAGCATGACTGATAGCAACGCATGACAACTCCAGCTCCCCACACTGAGAATCAGTAGGCTTCTAACACACACACAAGACTTGGCACTGGAATTGTCTAATCCTTCTACCTAAACAACAAAAAGCTGACCGAAAAAGCCTGAAAGAAAGCTGTCATCCCATGTGAAATTCTACACATAATATGGGCTTTAACATTAGCAATGACTCAGTATCCCTTCTACTATATTTGCTCTTTGTGTCTTCCAAATTTAATTTCCCCTAACAAGAAAGCAATACTTTTTTGGCAGACTCTCCAAAACTGATGTGGTGCCAAAAAGCATCTTTTTACCCTTCATACACATTGCTGCCTGCAGAGTAGGAAATCATCATAAAACACATCATGTGCTTTGAAAAAGTGGTCCGCAGTAATGGACATAAAATGTACAGGATTTTTTTAAAAAAGAAGACGAAATAGACCTTTAACTAAATCATTTAATCTGATATCATGAATTAATAGCATTGTTGGGACACCTTTCCCTCTTTCTCTCTGCACTGTATACGGCCCAATAAAGTAGAAAAACTCATTAATACTGAGAGCCATAACGTGCTGCTGATTTCATGTCAAAAATCACATAGTTACAGCAGGTGTTGTGTTCCCAGATGGTTGTCACCTACTGAACCTCTTTCTATCTTAGATTGTGCAGTATACTACAGAACATCAAGTGCAGTCTTCACTGAATGGAACAGACACAACTGACAGCCCATAATAACCTGGAAACCCTCTGATTGCTGTCACTTCCAGGGTTTGACATTCAGGCATCGACACACTCGTCAACTGACAGTGAAGGGCCGAGCAACAATTACTTTTTTAGGAACAGGGAAGATAAAACTAAACTATGAAAGATAAAAACCAGGCTTGATATGGAGTTATTCTTTTGATCTTTTTTCAAGAGTGTGGTATTTTTCGATTTGTTCTTGTTTTTTGTTCTGGGAAAACATGTTTACAAAGCAATCTAAGCTGACAGCTACAGCTCCCCGCACTGAGAATCAGTAGGCTTCTTCTCGCACACACACAAGACACCCCTGTGCACCCCTTGTCACTGGGATTGTCCCATCTTTCTATCTAGACAAAAACCTGAACCGAAAAGCCTGAAAGAAATCTGTTATCTCAAATAAATTCTACAACACTAGCGATCCCTTTTACAAAAACATGTCTTGGTATATAGTTATTTTCCTTCAAGAGCACGGTATTTCCATTTGAGAGCGTGATTATGATTTATCGATTTTTCACGTTCGGATTTTGAAATTCTTTCCCTCAATGTCACACTCACACTCTGCGTCTGTGTGCTCTCAAATCGTCTGCTCGCGTATTTTTTGTGTGACAAACCCTGGGTGCGTTCGCTTTTCCTCTTAGGGGGGCCCGTATGGGTGGTAACTCTTTAACACGGTTGTTTCACTCCCACAGTTTAAACAGAAGCAGAGTAAATTCGATAGCAAGCAGGAGCCATCTGAGTGCGAGGGCAGAGTTTAAAGGGAACAAATTTCAAAATCTGAACATGAGAACAATAATTCATGCTCTCAAATTGAAAGACCACGCTCTTGTATAAAGATAGGAAAACTAACTTTGTAGCTTGCCTTGGGGACAGCGCGTCAGAGGGCCTTGTCTGGTATGACTCTCCCTGCGTTCCAATACCCATGCTTCCTTACTATTTAGTATGCCAGAAAAAGATTTAGAATGTCCCAATACATGCACGTCAATTGTAGTATGCTGAAAATACCCCACTTATTCCAAAAGTCAATACTCTCCCGTGGCCCTAAAACTTTTCTGTACTTTAGTAGTGTAGTAAAAAAAAAGAGTATGTGATTTGGAACGCGGGGGTTATTCTTCCTGAAAGCTGGGCTAGAGGACATTTAGGAACATTTAGAGGGTCAAGAGAGATACGTGAAGAGAGAGCCAGTTAGCCTCCTACCTGTGTGGGGTTGTAGAGCTCCTGCAGGGCGTTGCGGGAGCCTTTCCGACAGCAGCCGTCCACCACAAACGGGTTCCTCCGCATGACTGAAAAACACAGAGAGAGAGGACAACACTGAGAACTGGAACTTGTTCAAAGCAACCAATACAATGGCCCTATGAATTTTTGGAAATGAAAGTTTTTCATCCCATTGGCCATAGACAAGAGATGTCTGTAGATGTCATTTGATTTGAAATGACAACACTACAAACTGCAAACAAGATCAGTTATTATCTTTTGGATTATTCAAATGGGTATCCATCAATCTTCAAACCTACAGTACTCAGTGTAGTGAATTAAGCATGGGTGACCTTTGATTTCTTATACATTGAACTTTCCATTCGTAATAGAAAGTCTTCTTATTTTAAAAGTTACAGTTTCGCTTAAAGGAGCGACAGTTTCATTTTATGACTCTTCAGCTCTTTCAATTGGTGATATATGGACAAAAATACCAAAGGATGACCAATCATTGCGGACAGTGTTTTTCATTTGGCACTGTTGCCTATGTCCCCATTCTAACTCTTGCTTGATAATGGTTTGGCACCAAAGAGAGTTTTTTTATCATCTTTGTACTGATGTTGGAGAGAAAAACGCCATTAATAAGACATCTTGCTTCTCCGGGGCTGCATTTCTATGATTGATTCAAGAGTGAGATCTAACTAGTCTTTGTATTGCTGTGGACCCTCTGAGAACACCACTTTGGGGAACCATCTCTTTAAATGACCAAGGAGGCAGAAAGCTACGGGGATGAATAATGACACTATATGCCAAGGGCAAAGGCACAGTTCAGCATTTGTTTGGCTGGGTCTCAATTCTTTACACAACACCATGCAGAGCTGTTGGCAGTCGCCCCCGCCACTGCCACAACACACTCTCTCTCCAATCACTCTGGATGGGAACACTCTGAAGGGCGGCAAAGGCATCGTCGGGAAAAAGTCAATGAAGCACTGACGAGAAAGCAAAGGATTTAGTGATGGTTTATTTTTAAACGTCGTCCGCCTAATGTCCACGGTTGCCATCAGGGACTAATGATAATGAAGATAGCAAATGATAAGTTAAGTTTCTTTATTCTTTGCATCTCCCCTATCAAGTTACCACACTCCAGAGGTGCAGGGTCAGCTATAGTACAGCGCTCGTTGAGCAGTTTGGGGTTAAGGGGAGGTGAGATGGTGGGCAGAGTAGATGTAATAGCAGCCACCGCTAGTTTTACTATTACCACCCTCCTGTCCGGTGCCAGGGATCCAACCAGAGACATATGGTAACTGGGAGAAGACTCTTTACTCTTGGGCCTCCTACCTACAGTATGTACATTCACAACAGATCCATTTCTATACCACACATCTCTTAGTTAAGTGACAATGGATGCACTTTTACATTACATATCATTTAGCAAACGCTTTTATCCTAAGCAACTTATAACTGGAGGTAGGCTCTTAGCAATAAAGGTCTTGCCTATGGACCTTCACTGGACTTGCCCCGTCCTGACAGAAAATCCAACCCTGGTTTACTGTACCAAAGTCAGTGATGTTACCTACTGAGCTATCCAGCTGCACTTGTAGATACATATGTTGTACCAAATTTTAATCAGTAACCTTGGCTTAACCGCAGACCAGAACCAATGTCTCGCTGATTTGATTAGTAATAGCGGATGAGCAGTTATTTACTAAATGACAGCAATTCTGATGATTAAAGAACATTTCAAATTACACACTAATTTGAAAAAAATCTCCTTAAACTCTTTTTATACTTTTTCATCAATCCCTTCTAACAATTAGAAATCACAATAACCATTTATTTTGAGCCCATCTGCAGAGATGTATTCATAGCAGCATTGAGAGGGCTTTGAACCAGCATTTAGACATTGACGATGGGTTATAAAACAGCCATGCCCTATTTTACGCGCCCATCATTTTGTAATAATTTGCTACGACTATATTAAATCCAAGTTCAAGATCCAAGGCTGGACTGTCTGTCATTTGTGTCATTATAAACAACATCAGTGTGATTTTGAAGTGTTTCTTCAGAAACTTAATTCATATTCATATTCATTTGATCAAATTATTGATGTCAGATGAGAAAAAGCAATTGACTAGCTGGGTTGTCCAGAGGTTAAGGTGCCAGCCATGGAGTGTACCATCATTGGTTGGACTAAAACTCATTGTGCTTCTAAAAAAAGTTATTTAGGCTACATCAAAAATATCATAATTATACAGATATAAACACTACTTATGCCTGTTTGCAACTATCAGTACAGTTTTGTACATATTTGTCAATGTATTATCTATCTAATCTATCTATCTATCCAACATCTAGACTTTTGTTTTTTAAAGAGATGCTAATATACACATAACAAGTTAGATTTTTGACAAATTTACATGTTTAATAATAATTGTTATAATGTGAGTAATCACCTGGCTAAGTTTCCTGAAAGATATCTATAAGTTTAAAAAAAATCCTCATTCCCCTGCAGTGTCCCTAATGAGCATGTCTTCTGTGACTGTCTGTATTTTCATCTTTTATTTCTTTATATCTCCTGCCACAGTGTCCGCACTTCCCTTCATAGATCAATAAGTGCTACGTTCGTGTGCTCTGCCTCTCATCTCACAAGTCAGACGAACATCAAAGCTAAAGAACTGGATTTTTACATTCCTCTCTTGATTCCTTTAAAAAAAAAAACTTGAAGAATGGAGTGTGCTTGTGGTGGGCGCTGACTGCAGATACACTCAGCATCCGCATGTATGAACCATTATCTGTATATTGGTGCAAACCTGATATATAGACGGAGCCCCGGGGAGCCGGCGGAGTGCTTGTTATAGCTTAACGAGCCCCAACAGACAGCCGTGACCTTCAAATGCTATAGGGAGACCTTTACACACACGTATGCAGGAATGCACACATGCACAAGACACACACACACACACAATTGGAGGGTGTGATCGGTAATCTTGAAGCCGTAGCTCAGAACACACACACACACACACACACACACACACACACACGCACACACACACACACACACACACACCTGTACAATTAATAATGCATGTATGCACACACTTTTAAGGTGTGATTGGTAACCTTGCTGCTGTAGTTTAGCGCACACACACACACACACGCACACACACACACACACACACACACACCTGTACAATTAAGTATACACACACACTACTGCCGTAGCTGGTCTTTGATATTGCATTTCAACACTCCGTCTACTGTGGATGGACATAGTAAACAGCCAATTACTGCTCTTTCCCAGAGGACGGGAGCTTTTCGGTGCAAAAATGCCATCGGCCAATATTTGATTTTTCGGCTTGTTCGTACGGAGAAGTACAAAGAGAACATACACACACACACTTTCCCACTCCCGGCTGGCTCAATCTGTAGTAGCAGTAGTAGTAGTGATTTCTGATTGCTTTGGACACAGGTTCAAGGTAGAGCTCAAGGTAATGAGGATTCAGTCCTGGTGTGTGTGTGTGTGTAGGTGACTTTGTGTTACGGTTGACTGTGTGTCGCTCACTAGTCACACACTGAGAGCTGGGCTGGGCTGCAGGTCCCGATGCCTCCATTGTGTATATACAGTATCTCACAAAAGTGAGTACACCCCTAACATTTCTTCAAATATTTCATTATATCTTTCCATGCGACAACACTGAATAAATGACACTTTGATACAATGTCAAGTAGTCAGTGTACAGCTTGTATAACAGTGTAAATTTACTGTCCCCTCAAAATAACTCGACACACAGCCATTAATGTCTAAACTGCTGGCAACAAAAGTGAGTACACCCCTAAGAAAAAATGTCCAAATTGGGCCCAAAGTGTCAATATTTTGTTTTGCCATCATTATTTTCTAGCACTGCCTTAACCCTCTTGGGCATGTAGTTCACTAGAGCTTCACAGGTTGCAACTGGAACCCTCTTCTACCCATTCATGACGACATCAAGGAGCTGGTGGATATTAGAGTCCTTGCGCTCCTCCATCTCCCGTTTTAGGATGCCCCAAAGATGCTCAATAGGGTTTAAGACTGGAGACATGCTTGGCCAGTCCATAACCTTTACCCTCAGCTTCTTTAACAAGCCAGTGGTCGTTCGGAGGGGTGTTTGGGGTCGTTATCATGTTGCAGTACTGCCCTGCGGCCCAGTTTATGAAGGGAGGGGATCATGCTCTGCTTCAGTATGTCACAGTACATGTTAGAATTCAATGAACTGTAGATCCCCAGTGCTGGCAGCACTCATGCAGCCCCAGACCATGACACTCCAACCACCATGCTTGACTCTAGGCAAGACACACTTGTCTTTGTACTCCTCACCTGGTTGCCGCTCCACACTCTTAACACCATCTGAACCAAATAAATGTATTTTGGTCTCATCAGACCACAGGACATGGTTGCAGTAATCCATGTCCGTAGTCTGTTTGTCTTCAGCAAACTTTTTGTGGGGTTTCTTGTGCATCATCTTTAGAATAGGCTTCCTTCTGGGATGACAACCATGCAGACCAGTATGATGCAGAGTGCGGCGTATGGTCTGAGCACTGACAGGTTGACCCCCCACCCCTTCAAGCCCTTCAGCAATGCTGGCAGCACTCATACGTCTATTTTCCAAAGCCAACCTCTGTGTACGACGCTGACCATGTGCACTCAACCTTCGTAAACTGGGCCGCAGGGTGGTATTGCAACATGATAACGACCCCAAACACACCTCCAAGACGACCAGTGGCTTGCTAAAAAAGCTGAGGGTAAAGGTTATGGCCTGGCCAAGCATGTCTCCAGACCTAAACCCTATTGAGCATCTTTGGGGCATCCTCAAATGGAAGGTGGAGGAACGCAAGGTCTTTAATATCCACCAGCTCTGTGATGCTGTCATAAATGGGTGGAAGAGGGTTCCAGTTGCAACCTGTGAAGCTCTAGTGAACTACATGCCCAAGAAGGTTAAGGCAGTGCTGGAAAATAATGGTGGCCACACAAAATATTTACACTTTGGGCCCAATTTGTAAATTTTTTCTAAGGGGTGTACTCACTTTTGTTGCCAGCAGTTTAGACATTAATGGTTGTGTGTCGAGTTATTTTGAGGGGACAGTAAATTTTCACTGTTATACAAGCTGTACACTGACTACTTTACATTGTATTAAAGTGTCATTTATTCAGTGTTGTCCCATGGAAAGATATAAAGAAAAATGTGAAGAAATGTGAGGGGTGTACTCACTTTTGTGAGATACTGTATGTGTGTGTGTGTGTGTGTGTGTGTGCGTGTGTGTGTGTGAGCATATGTGTGTGTGTGTGTGTGTGTGTGTGTGTGTGTGTGTGTGTGTGTGAGAGATTGCACTGCAGATATGCCACTGACAGGTCACAGAGCTATGGGGATATTTATCTGCTAATGACAGTGTGTGTCAAAATAAATCAGTTATAAAGCTTGTCTGTGCCGAGTGTGAACAGCAGCTAACTCAATACTTCCAGTCATCTGCCCTTCCCATAAGGGACATGGACCTGAAGAAAGCTGCTCTGCTGCAGACTAAACCAGACACAAATGAGCCTCCATAGCAGGGGAGACTTCCAACTCTTACCCTGTGTTCCAATCCCATACTTCCCTACTATTTAGTAGGCCAGAAAAAGATTTAGGACATCCCAATGCATGCATGTCATTTGTAGTATGCTGAAAATACATAAATGCCCCACTAACTCCATTAGCATTTTGGAGTATTCGTCTTTATTCTTGACATTTCTCTATATAATGAAAACAAATCTTCCTCATCTGATTTTTTTCTCTCTCTTCTGTACTTTAATATGTAGTGTAGTAAAAAGAAAGAGTATGTGATTTGGAACGCAGGGTTAGAGTATAGGTAGAAACATTCTAATGCATGCAAATGACCTTATTTTGAGCATTTTGAAACAGCTTTTTCCCAAACAATATGTAAGGAGAGTTTGTTGAAACTGTAATTTGCTGAAATCATACAGATATATGAAAACTAATATTGCCTGTTTGCAACTATCTACATATTTGTCAATGCAATGCAAATGATTTTAGTATAAGCTTTTTTAAAATTTTCTTTCCAAAACATACAGCATGTCCAGGAGATTTTATAGAAAAATGTTCAGCAAATAACATATTTGCTGAAAAAAAGATCGTCATAAATGAACATTAAAATTAATAATAAAAAAAAAAAGACAATTATTAACAAACTCATGCAGTGTAGTTTGAATAGACAGTCAGCTGCGTATCAACATACAGTATTGTCTGGCCAAAATTCTCCTTTTAACTTTACAATATCATGATTAACATGCAAAGAATGCATTACAATTTTGTCGATTCATCACATACGAGAAATGATATGCTGAGGTTATATTGCTTGTCAGCATTTCCACCCACCCACCCATACACACACACACACACACACACACACACACACACACACACCGTGGACGGCCATTAAAAGATGCTAATGTAATCTGTCCCTTGTAGTAACGATGACGGCGCTGCACATAAATCAGGATATATAGTCCGATAAGCATTTAGCAACATATCAATCCATTTGTATGCTACTTAGTGAAATAATTCATTGCTTCAGTTTGTAGTTATAACTATGGCAATGTTAATTTTGCGTTTTAAATGCATTATATTGGTTAATTTCTCAATTTTTTGAATTTTTTTTATTTTAATGCACTTTTACAGAAGGTCAGCTATGAAATGTTCCATTGGATAGGTCTTTCAAATCAACCAAGATGCTAAAAGAACAAGGGAAAAATGTTGGAGCCACATAACTTGTTGATTTTAACTCATAATTCTTAATCTTTTATACAACAGTCACATAATTCACGTTTTTCCCATCTCTTGCTGTGCTATGCCACATATTGGATACCATGAATTTTTCTGATTTTGAGTGAGTTCACTTGAAACTGCTATGGACCAATAATAATAATTGTTCTTCATGCTGTCAATGCATCAATCTTGGCGCTATTATACAAAGTACATAGAAACTGTTATCAACTAGGCTATAAAAAAAAAAGGTATGAGAGTAATTCAAACGTAGATTTCGCTCTTAGTGAAACAGACAGTGTTGGCTAGGCAGTCGTGAAATAAAATCAGGTCGAAAATATATCACAGTCTATTCATTTCATAACGGCACACAGAAAGTATGGGAAATGCAACTGATTTACATTTGAGTCTATTGAAGCGACAAGTCTCCAGAGATGTAGCTGCGAAGCGTTCATTATAATCCAAATACCAAGCCTAATAGATTGAGCATAAAAACCTAGCTTTGGGCAGTGTCAGCCTTTTCAGATGTCTTTGTTCATCTGTATGCACTGCACAAGATTTGTTCCTCGAGAATTAAAAATACAACGTTGCCATGCTGATCCAATACTACAAATATGAGTATTTTATTCAGAAGCTGAGCTGTGTCTCGTCATTCTGCTCGCTCTTTTCAACCAATTTCAAAGTGAAAGCAATTTCTAGCTTTTGATGAGAAAATAAATCCCTTTTGTCCTCATATGGTGCATCACTACACACACACACACACACACACACACACACACACACACACACACACACACACACACACACACACACACAGAAATACAAGTTGTTTAAATCCGTCTACACAGGTCTTATCGCATGGCTTTGGTTGGCTCTGATATGCCTCTCCAAGTAAGTTCAGACACACACACACACACACACAAGACACAGGTTGAACAGTTTAATCTGTCAGTAATACAGTTGGTGGTCTGTCTGCTGCCTTCCACTGACTTTTCAACACACACACACACACACACACACACACACACACACACACACACACACACACACACACACACACACACACACACACACACACACACACACACACACACACACACACACACACACACACATATCCCAGCCGAGCTCTCAGTGTGTGACTAGTGAGCGACACACAGTCAACCGTAACACAAAGTCACCCACAGTCCCCACGCTAACACCTGGCCCATTAGCTGTGTGGGAACTGAGCCTTAACCATGAAACCCCCCTAGCCTTCCCCCTGTCCCCTCACTTGTGTGCTAGCTGCCTGGATTCCTTTAGGTCTGGAACCAGGTAAGGTCAGGGGAAAGCAGAACCTATTCATTTCCCCAGTGCTGACAGGTATTGACTGTCCACTAAAGCTGCAAGCACACACACAGACACACACATTCACACTTGAACACAGACACACGTGCACACGCACACACATACACACATGCATGCACGCACGCGCACACACACACACAAACACACACTAATGGTGACGTGCTAAGAGACTCAACTTATAGAGTTCATGTGAGTCCCAAAGACTCCTATATTTAAAGAATTACCCATATACTCATTATGTTACAGCCAGCGAAGCAGCTTTAAAGGTCAACTATTATACAATATTCACTTATTCATGTTTCTCCAACATGTGACTTGAGACTCCCAAAGAATGAGAGAAAACTATCTCTAACTCTTATCTCGAACGCCCCTCCCCGTAACCAAGCTAACTTAGCACTAGCTTCACCTGTGATAAGCACATCTCCACATACCCATCAAAATGAATGGCAGTTTAGCCCCTGTATAAGGAAATACACAACAAGACACGGCTGGCTCGACGGCAACGTTCAAATCAGTTCAATCGCTGAGAGAGACGTAATTAATTAAAAGAAGAAGTAAAAGTTATTTATTGAACATGCTTGTGATTTTCCCTGTGTTCCAAATCACATAATCTTTCTTTTTACTACACTACATACTAAAGTACAAAAGAGTTTAAGGGCCACAGGAGAGAAAGAAAAAAATCAGATAGGGAAGATTTTTTTTCATTATCTCGAGAAATGTCAAGAATAAAGACGAATACTCCAAAATGCTATTGGAGTTAGTTTGGGGGCACTTGTGTATTTTCAGCATACTGCAGTTGACATGCATGTCTTGGGACATCCTAAATCTTTTTTCTGGCATACTAAATACTAGTTTGGAAGGATGGGAATTTGAACACAGAGAACGTGAATTTCAGAATATGAGAAACTTTGGTGATGAGGGGATAGCAGTGGTGAAGACGGAGGTAGTGGAGCAGGAATACTGATGATTGTAATGATGTGAAGACTGGAGGAGAATGTTGCAACCATCAGACAGCCAGCTGACAGCAGAGAGAGCCTATGATTGGCTCACACAGGTCATGGTCAATTTGATAAGGCTATACGCTGAATGAAGTGAAACATACATAGTCAGCTGATGGGTGAGAGTGTGGGAAAACGAGGGAGAGACAGAGAGAGAGAGAGAGAGAGAGAGAGAGAGAGAGAGAGAGACTGTATTGAGAGTGAGACCGTAATTATATTAGTCAGACTTCCGATTGAACCCTGGCTGAGCTTCATTTAACATAGTGGAAAATGTTGTTGTAATGTATACAGAGCCGTGCAATGTTCATTTTTATAGAGCCAGCATCATCAGCATTCATTAGAAGAATTACAGTTTAAAGCTCACATATTATGCACTTTGCTGTCAATTATATATGGTCTAAGTAGTCCCTAATACTTATTTTTTTAGATGTTTGCTGAAAAACCCGTTCAGATCATTTATTGTAGCAAGCCTCTATACCCTGATTGTCCTCTGGTCTCAGGATGACCTATATTTGTGCGATCTGGCTGGCCCCTCCCACCTCTCTGCCGGGCTTTCTTTATATGTCCATGGGGCTCTCCCACCGTCTCTGCCGTGCTCTCGCGATACTAGAGAGACACTGCGTGACTGCGAACACAGTGTTTACCCGGCCGGAGCTAAGCAAAACTTTGAACAGTTTGACATGACCTGACATGATTAAAACCAGTGAAAACAGTAGCTTCAAAGTTTGATTTCTACAGGAATATCTTCCCATCATTTATGTTAAAAACGAGTCATTTTCAGACTGCTGTGGGGAATATAAACAACGTGTTATGAGCAAAACTTGGTGCTACAACCGAAGCTACATGGGCGCTAACGCTAAAAATAAGACTCAGACGATAAAATAAACTAAAAATACCACTAAAATCAGTGAAAAAAATATCTTCAAAGTTGACTTCCACACTATTAAGTTCCAATCCTTTGTCCTGTTAAAAACGAGGCATTTCCAGACTGGTGTGGGTAATAGAATTATGTTTTTATGAGCAAAAGCTGAATGCTTGTCCCAAAGCTAAATAGCTATACACCAGTCAGGCAAAAATACCAATAAAAACATTTCTTTCAGTTTCACTGTTTGAAAAAACCCACAAGTAGCTTCCTATCCGTTGTGTTATTAAAAACGAGGCATAGACTGCTGTGGTTAAGATAAATTAGTGGAGTATGAGCAAAAGCATTCTGTGTTGGTGTATGTAACATTCAGGCTGTAGGCTACTATGGGCATCTTGTCGCTTAGCGGGGAAAGCAACATGGCTGTCGCTCGGAAAATTTCCTAGAGGATCTCGGGGCCGTGGACCAATAAGAAATGGGGGGGGGGGGTGGGGTTATCATAGACAAGTGCACGGAGGACGTTTCTGGGGGGGAAGCATGGACATATAAAGAAAATATGGGGATGTGGCTGTGCCGACTATTACGTAATAGTCGGCGAGAATTCTGACTGGAGCATATTGGGGGGAGGGGACGTTTCATTGACACTTTACATTTCAATTCAGCCTTTTTTAAATTGACAGCGTTTGCTCTTGATAGCCTGTCTGAGTTACTGAGGCATAACTCTCCATTTAGCCTCACTACTGTCCCTTTTAAAGCAGGTGAACTGTATAGGAGCATTCACAAGACAACAATCAGACCACTGTCATCCACTGAAGTCCAGAGGGAACACTCCATGTGCGTCCTGGTAAAAACTCAATCCCCAGACCAAGGCTCCTCTATAAAGCTGCATTCTTTCTATGGAGGTCACAAACAGACATATTTCACAATGCACCTAAAACAGCCGTCACAATGTCTTTGCCGTGTGCCTTTTGTGAGCAAACAAGGACGAAACAGAGACATCCCAAATGAGAGCACCAGCCAGACAATCTTCCTGTTACTCTGCCAAGTAACAAGAGACTTTGGAGCTGACAGTGACTCAGAATGAAGCATGCGTTATATTCTACCCCAGTGGTGTGCATAAGGGGGGGGGGGGTGCAGAGTGCCTTAGTACCCTTTCTTAAATCTTTATTCCAGTGTATAGCGTTAGGGTTGGGGTAAGTATCAAGCATGTATTTCACCTATCAGCTAGTATGACTTCCCTACTTGCTCTAAATTCATACAAGGGTTATTTGAGTAACTCAGACACTCTCATCTGACATCAGGCCAAACGTGTGTGTGTGTGTGTGTGTGTGTGTGTGTGTGTGTGTGTGTGTGTGTGTGTGTGTGTGTCCCTTTTTAGATAGTCTGTGCATGCCACTGCTGTATTAGTATGTGTGCTTGAAATCCTTTCCTTTCTATAAAGAAAGTTGTGGCCATCCTGTTTAGTTGACTAGTGGGCCTGCCTTCATCACAGCCAATCACCTGCATTTCCCATTAAGTAGTACTGAAAATTACACTTGAGAATTCTTCTCAGAAGAAGACAAGTGCTCATAAAAGTGGCAGGTAACCTTGAAAAAGATCATTCTGGCTTATTTCAAAGTGGCTCTTGTTTTTTTGGAAAAGGAAAAGGAGAGTGAGTATCTGACTTACATTCATCAAGTGGACACAGACACAGCACCGACTGAATGCTAATGTTGCCCTGATGCATCTGCTTTGTAAGGTGTCAATGTTACGTTTACTAGCCAGTCCGAAACAATCAATTCATGCACGTTTAAGTTTGTTTTTGCCACTACAAATATGGTTATTTCTTTTTAAAAAATGTATTGGACACATATGGAGAGCGAGACAAGCAGGGGGGGTTGGACAGAGTCAATATGGCAGCCTGCTGTGCTGTAAACACCACTTTGGGTAAAACCTCACACTGTGTGTTGTTGGGTCGTCAGAAGTTGATTGGACACAGTATAGTCGAAGCCTTAATGTTAACCAACACAAAACAAGCTCTGCTAGTCTAGTCAGTAAATATAACACTGCACTACATCGCCTGGGGGCTTTTTGATGACACTCAAGGCGCCACTTTAAAACAGCATGGACCCACCGCTCCTGCACATGCTCAGTACGGGCCCTGCAATTAAGCACAACATCTGCCGCTACATCTACCAGCAAAGGATTATGGTTCCGCTGGTGGAGGATTAATTTGTCGCTAATCTGGACTTCGCAGTGGGAGATGGACCGAGATCTGCCTAGCTTCACATCGGTGGCCGCCCGCACATCAATTAACACACACACACACGCACACACACACACGCACGCATGCACGCACGCAAGCACGCACACACACACACACACACTCACAGAGCTTGATTGCCTCTAAAAATCAACCTTCAGTACATCACTTCTTTACGACTGTGTGTGTGTGTGTGTGTGTGTGGTTGCAATTATCTTAGCCACATGAAGCTGAAGTGCTGTGCAGCCTAATTGGGATTGAAATGAACAATTCAGGCAGAGAAGGAGGAAGCAGAGATACAGGTGATTAGCAATGTTGGCACAACTTTATCAAACAAAGCTCAGTAAGAAGTGATGTGTGTGTGTGTGTGTGTGTGTGTGTGTGTGTGTGTGTGTGTGTGTGTGTGTGTGTGTGTGTGTGTGCTTCATCTAAATCCCCTTAATGATGATTACCAACACACTGATAATACACAGTCCTCACACACAAAGTAAGAGGGAGGGGATGTTACTCTCAACGGCATTTCTGCCTATCCATGGGTCTAATCCTTTGACAGCTGCATGTGCGCGGCAGGAGGCAAGACGTGTCAATCACTTTACCACCTGTCTGACAATATGATCAAATTCACACGGAGAGAGAAAGCTCTGGAGTCTGTTTTTACTGATAACAAAAGGAGAGCTTTGCTGCAAGATGTTGCGCAGAAGGACAACAGAACTGAAAGAATTCATTGGAATCCATCAAAATTTATTTTTTCTTTCAGCATTCCTCTATAATCTTTGCAGCGTACTGTAGACGCTTGCTGTCACTTGCCGTGCAATCCTTATTGTCTGGGCTTGTTATTGTCAATTTCTTCCATGTCATACTTTTATGCGTCATCTCTTAGTAGGGACACATTCATCCCTGCTCAACTATAGATATACATATAAAGCCGTTGTTTTATTACTCCTTAGTTGGTTCTTTATCTAAGACATAAAACAACAGACAAACAGTGCAAGAGACATAATATTGCAAATATTTTAAATGTAGGAATGAGGTATAATGTAGGCCTATATGAAATGGAATAATGTGTCATGATCCCGCTTGGTCCCCTTGGCCTTGTGTGTGTTTTCTCTTTCACCCTTGTCTTTGTGCTGAGCTAATTGCAGGGGTGGAGCCAGGTGTGCTGGAGTCAATTATTTACATTCACAGCTGCCTTCTATCATCATCAACTGCTCTACTTATACCCGGGCCTACCTTCCAGACACTGCCAGAGCGTAGCTTCTGTTTTTCACACAGTCAGTCTCTCTCTTGCTCACCTGTTTACAGCTCTGTTTTTTGCACTTTTTCCTGGCTAACCCCTGTTTCTCTGCCACAGTTCTCCCGGCCTGACTCCAGCCACCAGCTCCAGCCCTCGCTCACCAGCACTACTCCTCGGACCCCTCCTGCCTGCCTGCTCTAGCCTGCCTCCCCTCAGCCCCCCTGGACTTGCCCCGTTGCTCTCTCCCTGGACCCCTATGCCAGCCAGTTTCCCTCCCCGGATCACGGTCCTAACACCCTGCTGGTTTCTCGTGAAATAAATCTTCTTTTACTTATACTGTCTCCGCGCCTGTGTCCTCCAGACTCAACCGTTACATAATGAGAGAAAATAATTACTGCTCAGCTAAAAATTCCATACTGTAATGTGTGTCTTGCCTGAAATGCGCTTTTTCAATATCATTTACCATTCTATTTCAAACAGACTGCACGCTCTATAATAAATACTTTAAATGACCAGCCAGCAATAGCCTTGACACAAGTTCAATTATCTAAAGCATAAGATAGGAAAATTAGATGTGTCTGGATTTCTGGACTAAATGACAAAGCTTATTTTTTTTTTTTTTTTTTTTTACAATAAAACTTATATACACGCAATACACTGACAACAACAACCACAAAAAAGGAAGACAAGCTACAGTAGCTTGACGGTGGATTGCCTCAACATCAGTCAGTGTTAAGGCCCTATCTCACTGGGCTGTGACTGTTTGTGACAAGTTGGAGACTGCATTCGCGAGGGAGTCTCTAAACTGTCTTAAACGTTCGCGGGGTGTTTTCTCAATTTCCTCGCATGAGTCACAGAGCCTCGCAGTCCTGACGCTTGAATTTTGAACATGTTCAAAAAACTTGTGCGATAAATCTACTCTCGAAACCGTCTCAGAGTTGTCGTATGTGTGTCGCACGCATCGCAAACCCTTCTCAATTTAGTTTCCGCGAGTCAGAAAGTGCGAGACAACTTTGTGAGGGTTTGGCGACATATGAAACTAAATTGCGACTGATTTGAGACAAAAATGAGACTGACATTCCGTTCGTGCGACGCTCGCCAGACGTTCGCGAGACATAAATGCGAGCTCCCGGAAAGTTTTGGCCAGGACATTCGCAAACGTGTCGTGAGTACAAACTCAATGAGACTGCAAAAGAAAATTGTCGCTAATTTGCATATTTTGTGTCTCCAACTTGTCGCAAACTTTCGCAGCCCAGTGAGATAGGGGCTTTAGGCTAATGGAGAGATTCTAACTGATAATAGAGGAGGATATGAAGAAGTACAGACGACGGAATGCAAAAAGAGTCTGTGGAGAGAGAGAGATAGAAGTCGATAGCTGCTGGGACGTCTACATTATCATAGGCTACATCAAGTGAGTGAACGGGGCTTTATAGGGCCGCAGTAACATATCAGAGGACCTCAGTGAACACACTGGGGTCAGGAGAAGGCCTGGGAAGCAAATATTCCATATACTGAGCAGGTAGTGAGAGTGAGAGTTTTTTTTTTTTTTTACCCAGACAGCCTCTGCTTTGGCTCTGCCACGGGCTTTCATTCATTTAACATGAGGGATAGCATTACGGATGCATTATTCCTGTGTAGACGCACTGCGGTATAACATGCAGTTGCACTGGATAGGTAGAAACCGATAGGGCACAACAATCCTGACTGCACAATCCACATTCTTTTTCTTTGACTCTGCAGATGAAAAGGGTCACATTTGTACTTCTATGAACTTCTGCAATAACCTTCAGAATAGTGCTAAGAATAATGATGGAATGTCTAGTTGATGTAAGTGCTTTACAAGTTGAGATTTTTGTGTTTTTCGGATTAATGAAAAAAACTATGGTTGAAATAATGTCCATTAAATATGGTTGTATAGGAAAAATAAACAGATGCAAAGAGACAATGTTTGGTCAAATAAACACCTACATTTACAAGTTGGACCTTTTATTTAGCATAAAGAAGACATGCTATGAAAGCTTAATAACCAAAAAGGTGATGAGATCAATAATGGATCCCGAAAAACACTTTTAATATACAGACAGTCTCTCTGAGGAATCCATAATACATTCACAGCTTGAAGGCAGCTTCCACTCATTAGTTTATGATTAATGCCTGACTAGCAGAAACACAGTAATCACTATCTATCAATATGATTAAGCTGTGAGGTCGTGGATGCAGCGGGCGCTCACAGCCAAGCATTGCTTTACTCTATGGGGACAATGGTGACTGAAGGGGGGTGGTTGAGAATGACCCTCTTAGGCTCTTTGATGGATTTTTGATTCTAGTCTCTTTTGAGGAGCTTGGTAAAACCTGTGTAGTGTCATGCAGGGCAGCTGATGGCCTTCACATATTTGCCCAATCCCAACTCACCCCTTTGCCCTAGCCATCTGGATTGCGGGTTCACATGTAGGGGTACAGTGTCTAATTCCTTGTTTCCACCGAGTAGAGTAGAGTGGGTTGGGTCGGAGCGGTTTGGTCTGGTTATTTTGGCTTTCAATTTGCCAAAAGTTGGGTAGGTTACGGATATAAGCGAGCCCAAACCTCTAAGCCGCTCCCATTTACGTATGATTCCGTTAGGGTACAAGCCACCTGAAAGGGTGCCGAAAAGGTGGAGCTACACACTGCGGTCCGTTCATTGGTCGAAATAATCATTTTCGCCGTGTGTAGTCAATTCAGCGATAACCGTATGTATTGAATTATCCTTTTTTTGTGCCATTTATGTTCTTTCCATTTTAAAAAAAATAATCTCTCAGCGTCTCTCTATCTGGATTTGGCAGCTCGACAGTATTCAAAATATTTAATATTAAGCAAAGCTGGACAGGCATTGAACAGCTGTGTATGGTGTATCTATAGTACAGGCACAGCAAAACAGCATATTCTTATGTTAAAAAATGCAAGATAGTTTTGATATGATGTTTCCCGGTTTTGAGATACCTGTCTATGCCACCAATGCAATATTTTTCAACAAAGCATTGCACATTTCACATTTATTTTTTTTACATTCTGGTGAATCCAACGTCAGCAGTTGTCATCTCTTCTCCAATAGAAAAGCTTTTCACAGCCAATTCTGTGTCAAAACATATTGGTTACATTTCTTGAATACAGTCTGTCCGTGAAGCGAGCGTATGAAGCTAAATTCCATTCACCACCTCCACCATGTCGTGACAGGGATCTCAAAACTTGGACAATTGAAACCAAAACTGTCTGCGTAGCTTGATACCACTATAGGTAAATGAGAAAACATATTTTTGTTATTTGGGATATGTGACCCTTTAAACACCTCTTCCAGCCGCTCCTGTGTATGACATCACTTCCCCCACCAACGTAGTCTGCCCTGTTCCCAGACAGCCCCCGGAGCCCTGAGTCACGGCTGCCCCTCTCAATTGCCTGACTCAACGGTCCATTCACTAAAAAAGGAAAGGAATGCATAGCAAGTAGTGTAGCCTTAAGACGGGAACCATGACCACAGATGTTCACTTGAGTCAGACACATAGTGGAAAAATGTACGCCCTATAGGTCAAGGAATAGCTTTTAAATAGCATAAAAAACTAAAGACATCTTCACCTCATCACTTAACATTGTGGAAAGACTTGAGGCAGTGGTGGATGATGCCATCTTTAGTAACTAGTGTATTGTCTTTTGAGGCCACCGTAGTGTCTGTTAATTCTACCAAAGGGAGGGGTTAGCAAGGGAGTGTTACGGTCTAGAATCTCACCACTAGATACCACTATAGCAGAAGGTTATAATGATACTCACTGCACCTTTTAAATTTGAAGATTTTTCTACCAGACATTTACAGGCATACCTTACGATACAAATATCTTTTTTAATCCTTAAAAATGTATCTTCTAAGAGTTTAGGGACATATAGGTTATATGTAGGAAAAAGCCAAGAAACATTACTGCCTTTGAATAAGGGCTGTTCGAAAAAGCAAGTATAGGGGGAAAAACAAAATATGCAAATGAAATCAAGTTTTATGAAAGACCTCCATCATGATCAGAAGTTTTGCCGTGCAATAAGGCTTTCAGTGGGCGGAGGCAGAAGAAGGCAACGTGGACCTAATGGATTTCAGGGCGTTGATGGATGGCAGGAAGTCAACAAGTGATGAGTGTTTAGAGTCCGCCCCCTCCTCCTCCGAAGCACACACACACACACGCACACACACACGCACACACACACACACACACACACAAACACACACACACACACACACACACACACACGCACACACACAAATATCTACAGTACAATCTGACCGAGATGGAAATGGACCAGCGGTTATATGCAGTCAACCGTGGGGGAAATTCATTCGGAGAGGTGGCCAAGCGTAGAAGAGACACAGTCACATGAGAAGGGGGCCGAGCGGGGCAGACACCACGAGACCACGGACAGCTCAACGCTACAGGGGGGGCTACAGTCATGAGGAGAGAGCTCTGCCTGGATACAGATGGCCAAGGACAGTGAACTCACTGAACCTGCTCTCACACGCCCTGTGGGAGTCCCACACACACACTCCAAACACACACACTTCATGCCTTGCAGACTGCGCACACTCCACCCTGCCATACAAAAGTGTGAATGAAAGCCAACGTGAACTAAAGCAAGTGGGGCCGGTACGGTTCGGCACACATTTATTTCCACTGTCAAAAGTTGGAAAGGTACCAATCTAAGCGAACCTTGCCACACCTATTTTTGTCACCCTTTCGTTGGGTTACCAGGCCATCCCAAAGGATCCCTAAAGGGTGGAGCTATACACTGCAGTAAGATGATTGGTCGACAGAATCATCATGGATAAGCCACCGTGTGTAGTCACCTAGGCAAGAGTGAAGAGTGTTTATAGAAAAATGTTGGGGTGCAGCTCTTCGTTTATTGTGTTGCGATCTTTTCTCTTCTTTTTCTTTTGTGATAATTTTTTGGCCTTTTTTCAAGCTTTATTAGACAGTGGAACCAGATCTAGAGTTAGGGTGCCCTGTCGAAACCGTGCCAATGCAGAACCGAACTGTACCGCTGCTCAGTGGAAATGAGACAAGTGGAGCTGTCACCCGAGAAAACATCCCAGGCCAGGCGACAAGGCGAGGTGGGCAGGGTCAGGCGCACACAGAGGGCATGCTGGGATAAAAAAAAAAAATGAGATGAAGCAACCGAGCCACTTACTACATTCAAAACAAGCTCCAGAGTAAAGCGATCTTTGTCTTCCCCTGGTTCCCCTCCGCTCACTCTGGGGTCTGATGCATAAAACATCTAAAGCTGGAGGAGATGCTCCGAGATGACAGAGAGCTACTGAGTAATTCATGAGAGGTGTTAGCCGTGAGTTTCCTTCAAGGCAGGGGGAGATAGTGAGCGGTAATGATTGTGACATGTGGCTGGGTTCAAATGAATGGAGTTGTAGTTGAGAATCTAGTTTGTATTCTTAAAGGCTTATAAGAGGAAGTGACTACTGACTATTTTAACAGCTGAGGAAAATGTTAAATATGTCATGAGACGATACGTGAAAAATGATATTTCTGGTTGTGAAGTTCATATAATTGCAATGAGGGGACTTTTAAATGTTTGTGAAACATTCTCATTTTTCTCTCTGATGATCATAAATGACCTGTAGAAGTTGACGAGACCATCGTTGATAAGAGTGCTATTTTCACGTACTTATTATGAATGCCTTTGATTTACTGCAGGCAGACCGGAGAAGCCTCAAGTGTTCATGAACGGTACTAAATCACAATTTAGTTTGTTTCACCATCATCATATGACCATTAATACCGCCGGCACGTGCTAGCAAATATCTACTGGACAGCAGCCGCTGGTGTTGTAAAAACACTCCCACTTTGGTCCAAAGGGGGCGCTACAATCAACCACAACTGAAGGTTCCTCGTTTGCCTGCTGTAAATCGTTTGCACTTAGTTGACAGGGATTCAGACCCATGAAAATGCATTAATAATAACAACAACAAAAAAAAAGTTTTCACTGATGGTCTTGTTTTGCTGTTACAGATCATTTATGATCCTTAGAGGACAAATGAGACTGTTTTCATTAACATCAAAGGTTCCTCGAGTGTCTCTTTAATGAACACATTCAGTATTCAAGCTCTTGGCTGTGATTCTATCTCCACCATCATCTTTTACAAAACCTCTTGTTCCTAAAGTTCTCAGTGCAGCTAGAAGGTATAAAGCCTGGGGGGAATGTGAGAAATATGACTGCTCATGCATTAACATTATATTCAAGCTTCTCTCCGTCTGGAGAGTTAGAAAATCAACCGTAATCTTAGAAAAATCCTCGCACTTTGAAAATCACCAACCCGCGGCGAAAGAGGGCTAAGATGGTAACCACAGGGGTCTGATAATAGATGTACCAAATTGAGCTGATTCTTACAGGGTGTCCTTGGTTTATTTAGCGCCACATGAAGAAAATGCATCAGACTCAGGCCTAGGGAAGAGAGGGGGAGAGAGGGAGGGAGGGTAGACGTGAAGTGGTTCTCAAAGAGATGAGGTATCAACCGAGCTGAACAGAAAGGAACCAGTGCAGCTCTGCCTTTTTTTGAAGCTTCTTGCCCGAGGGGAGGGCTGTGTTCACGCTATAGCAGCCAGGTTCAGGGAGCCTTCTGGGGGCCAAGCTATACGCCTGGAAGTGGGGGGGTTGCAGCGTGTGAAGTACAAACCCAGTCCTTACACACTCTCACACTGATAGATAATCAATGTCAACACACCACAGAAGACCTTCAACAAACTCGAAAAAATGGAGGTAGGAGAGATTTCTCTACAGGTACACTATTTAAAGGTGCTCCAAGGAACTTTCCGTTTTTGTTCATTCTAGCGCACCCCTTTGGACAAGAGAGAGGGTGAGAGACCCATGACAAAGGCATTAAGAAAAACTATATAAAAATAGCATTCTTTGAACTGATGGTCTCGTTTGCTGTTACATGTCATTTATGATCATCAGAGGAGAAAATGAGACGGTTTCAGGAATATTTAAAAGTTCCTCGTAGCATCTTTAAGTATATAGTACAATATATATATATTTTTAAATTGACTAACTAAAGGGTACAACTTGAAATCAACACATTTGTACAATTTCAATGCCAAGGGGACGTGCAACATTGAAAACATTGACGCAGGAGAGGATCCCTGCGACAGGCATTTGTACCCTTTTGGGTACACACACTAGAACTTCTATTTTTCTGTGTGGAGGATTTAATGTAGTGATCTGCTTCTAGCTAAGCCACTTTCCCTCAGCTTGCCTCGGGGCGTTTTCACACCTGCTGGGTTTGGTTCGATTGAAACAAACTCGGGTTACTTTTTCACCTTTGCTGAGGTTCATTTGGGCTGGTGAGAACAACTCTGCAATTTTTTTTCATTTCATCTTCTCGTCTTTTATGTGCGGATAACAGTGCAAATTATGGCTGACCTTGTGAAAAGATTTGTTGAGGATATGGCCCGGTAACTTAATGGTCAGCTTTACGTCTTAAAGTCAAGACAGAAGTTTTCTTCTACATGTGGTTTCTTGGAGCATATTTTCATAGATCAACAACCAGCAGTTTTATTTCAAATCAAACGTCTGCTGCAATGGTAAGCCATGTGCAGCGTAGCGTAGCGTAGCAGGACACAAACACAGCCAGGGTGGATGTTTTTTCATCTGGGTTGACTGAAAACACGCGGCACGTCCCCACGCTGCTGATGTAAACCAGGTGCAGGGCGGAAAGAGAACATGACAGGGGAGAGAAAGAAGATGAAATATCAATCCCATTTGAATAAATTAGCATGAAATCATGAATAGAAGCACTTGTGTGTGTCCCTGGTGACAAATTATCCGGGCCACACAGGGGAGAACTGAGAAAAAACTTAATTTGACTGCAGCCTGGATTGTTCAATTCTTTAAAGCATCGTTTTACTTTATATAAAGCCACAGGTGTCAGGGTCAATTGTAGATACTGCTCGGCGGTTAGAGGCCTATGCGAGGCACACGAACGCCGAACAACGAGAGGACAGTGGTGGTAGGCAATGCTTTAAAGAGGTAACAGCTCCTGAGAAGCTACCATAGAAGATCACTGCACAATACCATATGAAAGGTCACACAAACCTTTGACCTCCAAAATAGATTTGGTTCATCTTTGAGTCAGAGTGGACATTCGTGAACACTTTGAAGAAAATTACCTGAAAGCGTTCATGAGAGACATACAGTATGTCCTAAGTGCAGACAGGCGGACAACCCAAAAACATAATACAAATGTTCAGACTCAGCTCATAGTGGCTTTAAATCATTTGATCATTTTATATTTACAATTAATATAATACATGTGTTCTGTGATTGGGACACTGACCAATTTGGACAATACATTTTATAAAGATGACAGTGAGAGGTAGAGAAAAATTGTATTCTTGATCCTCAAATGGGTTTTTTGGAACACTGTCAAATCAATGGAAAGCTTGTCACATACTCTCGGCTTGTCAGTAGAAACATGGCATTTATAAGTATTGATGTGATAACCAGCTGCTACTGACTCATTCTCCCCCGAGGATGGATGACAAAAGGAATGGAAACATCAATATCTGTTTGATATTTCCAACACACTCTTACTTCATCAGTTTGAAGTGCCACTGCATTGACTATAAATATACGTCTGGCTGTAACTGAGACACTCTGGATAGAAGCTCAAAGAATATTTTTAGTCTCAAAAAAAATATTTCGAAGCACTTGTCAATTTTGAGATTTTCTGGACATTTTTCTTCCATAACATCTCTGCTTTCATACTACTGTAGTATAAATAAAAGGTCCAAAATGTACATTTAGGTGTTTATTTGACTAAACATTGTCTGTTTGCATCTGTATAATGTCCCCTTAACAATCATTTTGTAACAGCACTTATCTCTCAGCATTAGTTTTTTTCAATACTCGGAACAACAAATTTCAACTTCTAAAGCGCTAACGTCAACATATCGTTCTAAAATCATTCTTAGCACTATTCTAGAAGGTTATTACAGAAGGATTTGATCATATGTTGTTAATTGTCTGAGCTATGATATAATTTATTTTTTAAACATGCCAAAAATGAATTTTTTTTAGACCTGTACATAGTATTTTTGGATTTAAAAAGTTAAAAAAAGCTGTATCCAAAATCTGTTTGGAAAAAAAATTGGACACTAGTATGTTGTAAATATTTTAACTTTATCCAACATTTACTGTATATGGTTTTTATGTAAATGCAAATGTGCACACTATTACTTAGATATTGCCATATTTGCATATTTATTCAAACTTTTCTAAAATAAAATTGCTATACAAAAAATAATTGCATTAATGTCAGTAGGCTAATCAACTGGCACGGTTTTATGATGCTATCTATATGATGATAAATGTACCAGATGTCTCGCCTTAAATTGAAACGGTTGCAAAATGATAAATTACTCTACGTGCAGTCCCTGAACATAACCCAGCAGGGAGCCCTGTTCACTGCTGAATGAGTTCACTGGGTCAGATCAAAGTATAGGATGAGAACACACACACACACACACACACACACACACACACACACACACACACACACACACACACACACACAGCTTTGATAAGAAAGGCGGAAAGGGAAAGAGACAGATAAGCAGTCAGAGTAATGCAGATGCGTTATAAACAAAAATATGCCCACAAGCTGAGACCGTCTACACGCAACAGACTTTAATCTTAATTCAACAAAAGACACACACACACACACACACACACACACACACACACACACACACGCACACACACACGCACACACACACACTCTGAGTGAAGTACTTTCATTAAAGTCCTAGATCTGATAGCAGCCAGCTCATCAGCTCAAATACGACAACACTAGCTGGTTAAAACCCTTTTAAACCTGTGCACTTATCTAAAAACGGCTTACCGCCTAAAACAAACTCACACACACACACACACACACACACACACACACACACACACACAGAGAGAGGTTTGACTTGAACTGACCTCACT
>OX442370.1:16635554-16675554 GCA_949357725.1 Hyperoplus immaculatus
ACTTGGGGCTGTTACTACTGCAATAACATTGCTCCCTTACTCCAGCCCTTGCCCCTCCATGTGTGACTATACTGTGATTGACTACCCTCTAACAAGCATGTCTCCACCATGTAATCCTCCAATTGTGTAAAAAAATGCCTTTCTGTCACTTTTCTGTGCACCATGCGGCTTATTTATCCATTTCATGAGGCCACGCTTAATTCCCCCCCCCCACACATTTTATCTGCCCTAGCTGAACACACACACACACACACACACACACACACACACACACACACACACACACACACACACACACACACACACACCAGAGCTGCTGTGTTTATGAGCAGCACCCTGTGGAGAGGGGCATTGTCTAGTGCAGACCGCCCACAGTGCTACGATGCCTTGAAATGAGTCAAGGCTATTTGCCATGCCAGAGGTCTCCAACTACAACGCCACACCAGCACTTTAGACCCAGTGTCACTGATGTGTGGGGCAGTAGGAGGGTGTGATGAGAAATGAACTTTTTCAGGATTTTTCAACAGTAATATGGGTCTCCGGTGTGACTATATGAGAAAAAAACAACCCTCTATCTCTGGGCCCACCTCCACCTTTCCATTAACCTACGTTCAAAAACAACCAGTCAGATTTCTCTCCCCTTATGACGTCATCAAGACAAGTAGCGTCCCCTCATCACCAACCGCACTTAGCACTACCTCCACCTGTGATAAGCCACCTCCCCCGATTCCCACCTGAATCTGACTGGCAGTCAGATTAAAACCGACAGTTAGATTCAGTGCCAATCAGAGTAGACTGGGCTTTTTGGAAGGCGGGGCCTAAAGAGACAGGCTCTCAAACGGAGCGTTTCAGACAGAGGCTGAAAAGACGAGATTCAGCAATGGCTCTGTGAGAAATATAAAGTTTTTTTTTGGTCACTACACCATGAAAACAGTTTGTTAGAAACCTTTAATTACAATTTTGAACCTGAAAATGTGCCTTATATTATGTATGTGCCCTTCTAACTCGACGTCATTGAAAAAGTGGGTCCCCCCTCAATTGATCTTTTGAGGTTAAATAAAGGAAAATAACTGTAATCAAAATGTGTGCATCTGTTGCCGCCCGCACCATCAGTCAAAGCCCTGATATGATGATAGTCTGTGATGTGCTCAGTGAGGGCCATCTAATACAATGAGTAATGGATTGAGGAAGACATTCATTTCCGTCTTGTTTAATGGTGGGTCTTATATGCGTGCCAGCCTTCATTATTCAGGAGATGAATTTGTGCTTGTGACCCACTTCAAGCCTGGTGTTGAAACGGTTGAGGTGTGTGTGACTGATATCCAGAGAATGACACTGAGTTGTGCAGATTGGAGGGCTCTACAATTAAAGATCGCGGGTTGAAAGTTTGAAAAGGCCATGAGTGAGTTTTCACTGGTTTAACCTTGACAACATGGTAAATGGAAAATGGAATCCACTTATATAGCGCTTTTCCCTGGTTTTTCACAGACTCAGAGCGCTTTACATTGTTTTGTACACATTCACCCATTCACACCAGGCCCGGTTTTAGACAGTCAGATTAGGGTGGGCCTGTAGAAATTTTAGGTGGGCACACTGGGCAGAGACCGAAGATGCGAGGGCGCGCAGAGCGCGCGAGCCGAAATTTTTTGCCCTTGTAAGATCTCTGCATCTGATTTTTGGCACATTTACTGTGAATTGTGTAGAACACAATATGCAAATAAACTTTGAGTGTTGCTGTGTGGGAGATTTGATTCTTGCATGTTTTTTTTCTCCAAAATGTTTATGAATAACATATAATATACATTATATACAATATAATGTATCTTTTCTTTTTTAATCGCAGTATTAACTGTAGGCAGCCTGAGCTGATTGAAGAGAAAGCTTTGGGACTGGGCAACCTGGATGGTGGTAGTCCAGAGCTATATACTATACACATAGATAAATAGTATTTCCACTATTGGCTCCACTGTCCAGCTGGGTGAAAATAGTAGCTAGCCGAGGTCACAACTCTGCTAGAGGGGTCCGGGGGTATGCCCCCCCGGGAGATTTTTTTTTACCTTTTTAAAGTGAAATGCATGAATCTGGTGCACTTTGAGAGGAAAATTAAGAGGCTAAATCTGAGGAATTTTGTGTGAACAAATAATTTGGAGACACTGGGTCGGATGAATTAGAAGCTATTGAAGAAAGACACATGGATTTTCCATAGAAATATATAAATTTGAAATAATATAAAAATATTATGCAGGGTCCTCTGGGATGGGCTTGGTGCTCTTTTTCTTTTACGGGACATATTTTTCTGTAATATAATGAATTCGTTTAAATGCAGTGAGAGGAACGAAGCAGAAGAACTCTGTTGTCCAGTTATCTTTTTTTCCACAGACGAGGCTGAAATAGGCTATAAACTATACACAGTGCATGGGCAACTTAGGGCAGCCCCATTTTCAAATATTTTTAAATAAACTCAATACTAACATGGACTTGAACGTGACGTGATCAGTTAACCTCGGATTACCTCCCAGATGAACTGATTCAATTATTAAGCTATTAACTATCTACCAAAACATTGTATTCCTTTTATTGTATGATAATTTACATTTACATAATATGATGTTGATATCAAACAACTAAAAAAAAACAAAATAAAAAAATAAATTGGGGGGCCCCCATGGCAGTCGGGACCCTAAGCAACCGCTCATTTCGCTTATGCCTCGGGCTCTGCTGACCAGTGACCACTTTAAGGCGAGACACGGCAGGCAAAAACATTGTTTTTTAAGCACAGGTCAATTTTGAGATTTGTGTCTATTTAGCTTCCATAACATGTCTTCTTTCATACTAGTATGGATACAAGGTCAATTCGTCAAAAGTGAGCATTCTAACGTAACATACAGCACCGCGACCGCTGTATGAATCATAATAACCATGGTACTGTTGGAAAGCTCTGAATCTCAAGTGCAACGTTATCGGATCCAAATATGGTCATTTCCTTTGTATCAGTAACCAATCGTGAAAGTGTAAGGAGGGATTCAATGCTAGGAACGCGACCTGATTGGCTAATGCACATTTCTGACGATGTGATTCGCTAAAAGGCATCACGTGATGCTAGCCGCGGGTAGCTCGAAAATCACAAAATAAAATGGGAAAAACGCCGAAAATATGCCAAACCAACACAAAAAAAATACTTAATCAATTGGCTACGGACATTACATGATCGCCATTTGAAGGGGAGAAGTGTTAAAGACATGTAAATCACGCCGATCACGTCGGACAGACACAGACTGTCAGAGGATCAGAGGGGAGATGGTGGGGAGAGAGAGCATCTGTGCCGACTCCGGAGCAGGTTGACAGACAGTGGCTAATAATGAATTAATCACGTTTAAATTAGCATGTGGATGTAAATGTTACTATGCTATGGTTTGTATATGTTAAGCAGTGGTGGTAGGCCTATATGGCATTAAGGGGTTGTACACGTATTTTTTGATTTATTAAATGAAAAAAGGCTGTATCCAAAATCTGTTGTGTAAAAACTTTAGAAACTAATATGTGCTTAAAATAAAATAGAGATTTTAACTCTGGCTTTATCCAACATCTCGATTTTTTTCTCGAAAAATGACCCAAATTTACGCATAATTGGTTAAATATTGCCATATTTGCATATTTAATAAAATATTAAAGAAAAACATGTAATACAAAAAATAATTGTGTTAGTGTCAGTAATCAACTGGCAAAGTTTCATGATGATATCTATAAGTTAAAAAAAAATCCCTATTCACCTGGGGTGTCTCGCCTTAAGCGGGTGGGTAACTTGGAGGCAGGCTGTCCTGCCCACCCAATAATATATATTGTATTAATTAATTTTATTTGACATTTTCTTGGACAGCGAATGAACAGGTCCGTCCGATAGTGATTTTTTTGTGATAGACTTCCACCTAAAAAAATATATATATATATATATATATATATATATATTTTTTTTTTTGATTGGGTGGGCACAGCCCACATTTGGGTGGGCACGGCCCACCCTGGCCCCTGGCTACCGCCGGCCCTGATTCACACACACATTCATACACCGATTAAATGAATCAGAAAAAAAGTCTTAATTGGATGATGATAAATTAAGATTTGTTATACGGAGAGCCCTTTTATGTTACCCATCAGATTTAAGGACCCTTGTCCTCAATGGAAATTCAAGTATATTGTAGTATATGTATACCACATACAGTAAGTATGCTTTGCTGATTATCAGGCAGTTATGTAAATGAGCTTTGAATAAAAAGGCAAAAACGTGCATAAAATCATCTTAATCCCACTTTGCGTGTGTGTGATTTTATGAACTGCGGGACACACACACATGTGAACACAACACACGAGGCACAAGCTCTGTGTGTGTTCACTGCTTCCGGTTCACCAAGCGTTCTCTGTATCAGGCCGGATTGGCTGACGTCACCTCAGCTTTAGTGTGCTGTTGACACAACGCCTTGCTCTACGTCACCAAGAGAGGCTACAGTCAGTCTTTCAACAGGAGAGAGAAAGAGGGATGGAGAGAGACTGAGAGGGAGAAGGAGGGAGAGAGGGAGAGAGAGAGAGAGAGAGAGTGGAAAGCCAGAGTCAGCAGAAAAAGCTGGGTGTAAAATAACTGCATGACATTCTGACAAAGTGCAAGTGTGTGTGTATGTGTGTGTGTGTGTGTTTGTGGGTGCGTGAGTGTGTGCGTGCGTGTGTGTATGAATGAGAGCGGTACAAGGCCATGAAGCCGCCGACAGTATGTCTTCCTGTCAGTAAAGCCAATGGCGCTCCAATGTCAGCCGTCCAGGTGCAGGGATGGCTGATAGGAGCGCTGACGTATTCTTTATTCTCTCATGCTGCCGTGCACATTTTCGCCTGAGTCACTCTGTGCCACTGTGCCACACTTCATTTTATTTGTTTTTCATTCATCTCGTTTTTCTGTGTGTCTGTAGCCTACGGGTGTGTGTGTGTGTGTGTGTGTGTGTGTCTTTTGTATATTAAGTTAAGATTAGAATTGGAAGAAAGCAATACACCTCAAACCAAATCACATTTGATATGCTGTTTAAACTCGATATAAATGTCAATTTGGAAACACTTGCAATGCTGTTCACGATATGCACACAGTGTACAAGTGTTTGATGTAATATAGACTATCAGTTTTTCTATTCTTAAAGCCTATAACCATTGTGGAGGAAATGTAAACTTTTCCTGAGGGCAGCACATGAGGAAAGGCCACAAGGTTATTAAATCAAAATGGGGTTTGTATGCATTTTTTACATTTTCAATCTATATGCTCAGGAATTTTATTGTCATTTTTACTTTTCTGTTAGAGCCTACAACTGGGTGCACTGGGTCCAATAGCCCTTTTTAATTGGGATCTTCCGCCCATTCTAGAGTGCTGAACAGGAAACATTTCTTATGCAATCCTATGCAACTCTGAAGGAATAGATACTTTTTTGTTCATCAACACAGCTGCTATTTAGGGCCATATAACAACCTGCGCTTCACTCCCACTTGGCACATGTACCTGAGCTGACAGACCCTACACAGCAGTACAGAGATGCAGGGCTGTCTAAAAAGGTCAATGACATAAATGGGTCCAACTTGAAATTCATTGAACTCTGAGTGAAGTGCAACAGCCAAGGTAGTGGTGCTACGAGGTTGGATATGAGTCCACTCTCAAAAGGTCAAAGTGGCAGTAAAGCAATCGCGTGCACAAGGTCTTTGGAATTGACTTTTCATGGTTAATGATGTTGTTTGCCTGATGGTTGCACACTACACAACAGACATAGGTCAAGAAAAGTATTGGGAATCATCCCATGTTGACTATGAGTATTGATGAATTCCAAGGTTGTCTGGCCAGGGAGGTCCTATTTTTACTGCTGAGCAAAGTGTTGGACCAACTGTGCAACATTGTCATTCTACCAACAACCACCAAGCAAAAGCAGCAATTAGGCAGAACAGCATCAGCTTAGGTGCCTCATGTGTTTAAGGGTGTCACAAGATGCATTCAGGCACAGTATTGTGAGTATTGTGCTACACGAGTAGCACACCATTGCCTGTTTAGACAGCTGGATTGATTAAAAACAGAAGTGTAGATGGATGACGCCCGCAAAAACGCCCACTGCTTCGACACAGTGTTCGATCTCTGCCACTCACGGAGCTAAAATGCAACTAATCACATGATACTGTTGTTAAGTGGACAGCTGTGGTTAAGTCAGCCAGGCACACACGCACGCACACACACACACACACACACACACACGCACACACACACACACACACACACACACACACACACACACACACACACACACACACACACACACACAAAAGCTGATGCAAATCTCTGCCATTTCGCCTGATGTGAATTTCCCAACTTGACATCAGCTAATAGGCCTGCTTGGCTGTTCAGTGGGTGCATAATGCAGTGATGAGGGTTAAAGGAAAAACCTGTAACCCTGCACTCTATACCCGCACATGTACTGTTTATCATCATTATCTGACTTCCAGTGCATTCCAAGAGTTATTTCTGTCATGAAATCCTGTAATTTACTTCTTTATTTAATGTGTACCCACATTCCCTTAAACCTGGCCCATCTCTTTCCGCCACGGTTAATGGTTTTTTTCCTACACTTCCCAGAAGTCCTTTCATCAGCTCACAGAGTGTAGCCCTGAGACCAGATGTGGGGATGAGTATGCACACACAGATAATAAATCATGTGCAACTTTCCACATGACGGCATGTATCAACGTGGGTTTTTTACCAAGTAAGGCACATGAGTGTGATACAGTGATAATATTTCAGCCAGGTTCAAATTTAGACGCTGTCCCTCATCAGTTTTTCTTCATAAAATTTATAGAAGAATGAAACAACAGAACAAATACAGTTTATGAGCAAACAAGGTTATATTTGGGTGTGTCCGGATCTATTTATGGACCATGTGGGAGTCGGCAGGCCTCTTCATTTTGCACACTACTCTCAAAAGGTTTTGATTCAATGGGTAAACACATCTGTTCCCAGAAATCTGATCTGTTACGCCTACAAGAACATGAAGGTTGATGGATTGGTGGAGATGGTAACCCAAAAAACTATTCATTCATTCCGAATACACATCTGATGGCATTGTGTTCTGGTCTACTTGTCTGCTACTGTGGGTGTAGAAATGGGCCTCTTGGCCGGTGCATTTCTAACTATTTGATTCTTGACTGCTGGTGCAAAATGGGGGCTCTCGATAGAAGCCGTTACTGTGTGATCTCAGGAACCGTCGTCAAACACTGATTGCTGAAAAGTCTTCTGCATTCACACACCATGCATCATTTTGTCTACACAATTGGTCAGTTCTTGACCTTGGAATCATGATATGTGACCAATGATCCATCTAAAGGAATATTTCAAATGAAAAGCCGATGTGTCATCTTTCATCTTATCCCAGGTTTGGGTTTAGTCCATACCGCGGTCCGTGGTAGGTTTCAAGTCTGAACATCTGAACCGAATGAGGTAGTTGGAAAGTTACTCTCGAACTACTTGGAATTTGTAACATTGCCATTTATTCTGATAAAGTGGAGATTTTTTGATGTTTTAAAGCCTTAAACTTTATATCGTCTTTTCAGCTCCTTTGGCGTCAGTCCAAGAGCCGTGTGGCGGCATAGTGAAGTTGCAGAACCTGATTGGTCCTTCAGTGTTCATCCTAAACACAGACTGGCTTTGGAGTTGAAATATCTCAATAACAAGATGAATTGCATTGAAAATTTGGTTCAAACCTTACCCTCCCACCTTGGTACTTATTCGCATATGCTTACAGCTTTAACTTAGGTCTTAAACATTGATGCGTTCAACATCAATGTGCCTAACGTCAACGTTATCTCACTGGCATAGCAGCAGAATCTTCGCCTTGTTTCAAATACAATGGTCATTAATTAGTTAGTTAATAAGTCAAAAGTGTCAGTGCATAGTACTTTCAAGTGAATAACTAATTATTGACAGGAAAAGGCAGACGATTGTGAGGTTAGTTGCAGCAGAGAGAAAACCCTTTTGAAATGGATTGAGTAAACTTGTGTTCAATGGTTTCCTTTCTTTTTCTCCCCGGCCTTTGTTCCATTCCCGAGGCTGAAAATGAGATTTTTCTGCTCAAAGCTAATGGGCTGCCTTTATAGGGGCTCATTTTCCGCTTGTCTCTCCCATCTCTTTTATTTTCACACACTTGGACTTTCAAATCGACTTTTAATTTGGTCTGCATTCTTCTAACCCATTTTCACCGACACAGTCTTTTTCTCTCTTGCCAGCATCTCATTCACCCTGCTCCTCTCTTGGGCGCGGCCCTGTATACCATTAAGGGGTTTCTGTGGTGGAGAGCTGAGTCCCCGGTGGAGGGTTAGCTTCGAGCCAGATCAGCCCCCCTTCTGGAGCCACAGCTGGCCTCAGGGACTAAATATATAGATGGAGAGAGAGAGAGAGAGAGAGAGAGATAGAGAGAGAGAGAGCTTAAGCCTTGGCAATTTCGAGAGAGAAAAGACCAGGCTGAAACGGATACTAAGACACTGGGAAAAAGGAAGATCGATTTAGATAAACGCCCAACGGCTTGTTGCACAGAAGAGGAGGCAGCAAAAAACAAACACAATAAAGATGGTGAGAGTAGCAGCGTATAGGGGAGCCCAGCAGAGCGTGTTTTACATCCTAACCTCCGTAAAAAAGGCCTGGGGTGATTTGTGAACTGCTCTCTGGCCCAAGGATAAATCGGCACAGTACATCACAGCAGCAGCAGTAGCAACATAGCCTCTGTGAACATCGAATGGCATTTTAATTACATTGCAGTTGAGGTTTTTCCAAAGAATTCTAGCTTTTTCTTAGCTTGATAAATGTATCCTTCCGATTGCCCGGTCAGCCATTAGTCTTAGTATTGTCCATACATTATAAGAATTAACAGGCAGACACTAGAAATTAGCTTGAGACGCGTCATTTCTTGTACGCAGTCATTGTGTTGTATTGTGTTTCATTGTGGTCAAGTGTTGGCGGGAAAGGTCAGACGTGCCCAATGTGTCACTCAGCAACCAAACAACAGCTTTTGGGTTCCTGAGGTCTATTTATAATCCCTACTATTTAGTATGCCAGAAAAAGATTTAGGATGTCCCAATACATGCAAGTCAATTGTAGTATGCTGAAAATACATAAATGCCCCCACTAAATCCAATTGCATTTTAGAGTATTCTTGACATTTCTGTAGCCTGGTGCTACCACACCATCGTACTTTGTACATTTGTACAGAAGGTCTGGAACTGCTGTAATTGGCAAACGTTCACTCACTTAGAGGCGGGTGTCTGTTGAAGTTTAAAACTATTGGATCTGCTTAGTGCCACTCTGGATTAGCCAACCAATGGCATAACATTTGGTCGGCTTCTAACGGTGCGTTCCAGTTGTACAGGGAACTTGGAAATTTCCGACTTCACTACATATTGTTGTCTATGGATCTACCGGTACCTGGCAACGGTAGCTTGCTAGAGCCTAACGTTTAGTAATTTGGATGAGAAAGGTTGTAGGCGTCCATATTTTCCCGAGCAGATGCACTGGAACACAGACAGGTCGGAACTCGGAACAACCAAGTCGGAAATTTCCGAGTTCCGAGTATAAAGTAACGCAGCATTCAACTGAAACTGGAGTGCGACTTTGACGTCATCGTTCTTAGCCACTTCCTCTGCTCGCTGATTGGACACTCAGAAATTTGTTCCAGCAAAATCCCACTAATACGCCCCATCCCCAGACTGACTACTGAAGGGAAAATGAAATTTGGGCGGAAGTAGGTGGGCGGGCGGAGCCAGGCTAACATTTCTCAACATAATGAAAGAAATCTTCTTTTTTTTCTCTCCTGTGGCCCAAAAACTCTTCTGTACTTTACTATGTAGTGTAGTAAAAAGAAAAAGTATGTGATTTGGAACACAGGGAATGTTTTTCAACTTCACCTGTCATGTCTACATTACAACTGAACAACTCTAATCTGGTGAATACGGCCGTGGGGATGTGATAGGTGCATTCTCTTTCTATAAGGGTCTGTTGAGGTCCACCACATTTTGGATCTGGTCTCACTTTATCCGTGGGTCTATTTAGGAACATTTCAAGTTTCTCTCTTTTTTTGGAAAATGCATACTGTATACACAATGAAGATGTTGCATGGTTTTCTATGGCTCTGTTTCACGTTAGATCAACATTTTTGAATATCAAGGGGAAAACAATTTAAGCTATAACTGTGTGTGTATTTATTCTGCGGTGGACAAAGATAGATGTGCCATTGTCAAGGTATTGTCGAAATAAATGCCACCCAATGCAAACAAAGGAGGGCATTGGGTCATAAGGCTGCATACATGATGTACATATCTGCCGTTGTGTGCAAAAACCTTGAAAAGTCCTATAGTTTGAGGTTCAGCTAAAATTAGTTCACCCCTTTCGAATTGAGGTGAGCTACGTCAAGCTATTCATTTCCAGTCTGACAGCATAAAGAGTGGAAAACCGAGTAAAGGCAACTTCCAGTTTAGATTTCATTACAGACCTGCTATAATAGCAGGTGCAATAACTTCCTGTGTCAGCTCTAAAAGGGAGAGAGAAGCAGCAGCTAGTGTAAGCCCAGGTCAACCAATCGAACAGTGTGTGTGTGTGTGTGTGTGTGTGTGTGTGAAAAGAAGTGTGGTGATGGTGCTGACAGCAAGAGAAATGGGATTGATTTTACACTAACACTGGCTCAGCAGTCAGGATCACTTTAGTGGTGGATGGACTTGAACAATCCACAACTAAAGGTCTATACACACAGACCATCGAAAAAGGCGATCGTATTGGACCACAAGATAGTTGATTTGACCTGAAGTGCAAACACGGGCTACATTTCTCACGGAGGTCGATTTCACTTCAGTTCTGCCACACTGAACAGAAACATGAACGGGTGTGTGTGTGTGTGTGTGTGTGTGTGTGTGTGTGTGTGTGTGTGTGTGTGTGTGTGTTTGGGGGGGTGGGCTGTTACCCTTACCAATTAGTGCAGTGGAGGGTAAACCCACCTCAATTCAGGTCTGTCACCTTTAAAGGGTCACTTCACCCAAACTACCAAAAGAATGATCACTCCCTTGTGCTAAACCTTCATGAGCTGACCCTTGATCAAACAGCTAAAGTTTGGAGTCAAGCCAACTTTACAGACAGTTAATATAAAGGGAGTTACAAAAGACCTTGAATTTAGACAGAAAGATCACTGCATGTCCTTTGATACAACACATTTTTGAGTTGATTTGCCTCATTATGGCATTATTTACCACTCCATATCGGCAATTAAAATGTATTTGAAGTGCTTTTAACACACAGGACTGCCACAGTGTGCTTGTGCCTTGATGATGGCCTTGCATTTCCCTTTAAAAGGCTTAAAAAGGCTAATATGTTTTAAAACTACTGTCTATCCGAACCAATCCATCTCTCTTTCTGACAGTATATTTTGCATCATTAAAGCTCTCAGTCATATAATACTGCTGCTGAGTCAATCACTCAAGATGGTGTGTTTTCATAGCTGCATCATCACATCAACTTTGGAACATTCTAGACGTCTCTCGACATACTTTCTCACTCACACTTCATAAATGTGTCTATCATCAGAGATTTATTAACATTGGTATACTGAGGTAGCTGTGTCTGTTTGTATCAGGCAATTGTGTGGGCAATATTGCATTTTAAATGGTACCAAAGTAAATTAATCTGTAAGGAATTAATTTTTTCCTGGACATACCAAAAACAGGCAGAGGTATATAGTTTGAATTGAGTTGTAAGGTTTCAGTAATTCATATTTACAATGTAAATTCATTTCATTGTCTAATCTTAGGAAATACATGCCATTATCTGGAGGAAAAAGATTTGAGTGAAGATTTGCAACAGATGGATACCAAGGTCAACATAGCAACAGAAACAACATTCAGCCATTGCTGGATTTGAGTAATAAATAGATAAAAAGCCAGCGTACTGTTTCCAAGATTAGCAAAAAATAGCTTGTAATGAAAGAGAAAGTGTCTATTTTATGACCACCGTGAGCATGACAGCAAAAAAAAAATCCAAACTGCCCCTTTAAGTTTGCCTGTTGGAAGTGTGCATGTTTAGCCCCATGATCACTGTGTGCAGCCTAGTGTAATCTATCAGAGATGGGTGGATCATAAATACAGGTTAGGCTCAGGGGGGGAAAAAAGCAGAAAACCAAAATGTAGACGATGGCAGATTGATTAGAGAGAAATGATAGGCCGGCTCTGGTATAACGCAAGAGGCCGCTCCCAGCGTCCAATCACAAGCGGGCGGCTTTGAAGTGTGAACAAGTTGGGCACTCCAAGGGCTGTAATTATAAAAGCCTTAATCAGGAGGGAGCAGAGGGGAAGTGTGTGTGTGTGTGTGTGTGTGTGTTGTGTGTGTGTGTGTGTGTGTGTGTGTGTGTGTGTGTGTGTGTGTGTGTGTGTGTGTGTGTGTGTGTGTGTGTGTGTGTGTGTGTGTGTGTGCATCTGTACACTATAAATGGACTCTGGGGCCTGCTGAGAGCTGCACACACACTTGTAGAAATGAATGTCTGTGAGTGTGTGTGTGTGTGTGTGTATGTGTGTGTGTGTGTGTCGACAATCAAAATGGGTTTAAAATGAGTGGGTGTGGTTTTGGGATGATGTATGAGTTTGTGAGTGTGTGTAGTTGAAAATAGATTTAAAAAGAGTGTGTGTGACAGCGCGTGGTTGAAAATGGATGCAAAATGTGTATGCCTATTTGTGTATGTGTATTTGTGTACCTAAATGACTTTGCACCGCGGACAAAAGTTAAGTAATGAGTTTGTGTGAGTGTGTTTGTGTGTGTGTGTGTGTGTGTGTGTGTGTGTGTGTGTGTGTGTGTGTGTGTGTGTGTGTGTGTGTGTGAATGTGTTTGTGGTTCGAAAAAAACAGGGAGTGTGTGTGTCCTTAGATTGTGCTAAAGTGGTTTGGAATGTGTGGGGCTGATAATGTGTGTGTGTGTTGTCAAAAATAGGCACAAAGTGAGTGTGTGGGTGTCTTGGGATGGCGTGTGTGCAAAGCTGGATTTAAGAATGTGTGTGCGTGTGTGTGTGTGTGTGTTTGTGTGTGGCTATGTCGCATGGACTTTAATGATTATAAAATATGAATAATGAGTGTGTA
This sequence comes from Hyperoplus immaculatus, assembly GCA_949357725.1. Lineage (NCBI taxonomy): Eukaryota > Metazoa > Chordata > Actinopteri > Uranoscopiformes > Ammodytidae > Hyperoplus > Hyperoplus immaculatus. Next base: position 16,648,719 of record OX442370.1, read on the forward strand.
CGAGGGTATGAGTGTGTGTTTGTGTTTGTGCTTGTGCGTGTCCATGCATGTCAATTTGTGATGTGTGTACAATATGGATGCTGCATTATAAAGATATCAAGATGAGTCCCATTATTTTCGTCCACGGACTTCCTTATTACCTTTGAATTAATTTCCCTGCAGGTTAAAAGAACGCTAGAGTGGCTTTCTATATTTGTGTGTGTGTGTGTGTGTGCGCGCGCGTGCGTGCGTGTGTGCCAGCAACACTGACGCGTGGGGAAGCGTAATTCTTTTAATAGGTTTGATTATCACCCACAGTTCCCCGCGCATGTTGTCATTTTCATCTTCATTAGTGCCTCTGGAGTCTGGCACTCGTTTCCTCTCTACCACTCATCTCCACTTTCACAGTTAGGGAAATCAATTGCTCATTACGCCTCCAAATTAAATCAACCTGTTACCTTTTTTGGCTTCCGTCTCTGTTTCCCCCTGTTCATTAAGGCTATTGCAGGCTCACACGCTGCACACACTTAACAGTCAAAAGATGGCTGGGGAATTTATATACAACGATATGCAGTTTGTTTATGTCAGGGCGAAGAATTAATGTTTTTTTTTTTTTAATTAAGATATTTTTTTGGCATTTTTATGCTTTTTTTATTTATAGTGTAGAGACAGAGGTGAAATGGGGCAGAGAGGGGAGTGACATGCAGAGAACGACCGCGGGCTGGAATCGAACCCGGGTCCGCTGCTGGCCGAGGCCCATGGAGGAGACGCCCTACCAACTGAGCTAAGGGCGCCCCCAATTTTAATTTTTTTGACAATTTATTTTTTTGTGTACATACAGGTTATAAATCATAATTGCAGATTCAAATTGTAAACATAAAACAAAGGCCAAGCAACGCCAGGCTGTAGAAGTTAAAGGGTTTACTTGAGTTCAGTCTGCGTTTGATAGGATGATATGAATAATTCGAAAACTATTTATGCTTAAAATGCAGCGTGGTTCCACACTACTGAATCACTGCCCACATCAGTGCTTTGTTCAGTCATTCAAACAGTCTAGTGCTTATTCAGCCAGTTGGATACAGTCAACACACCAGACCCTTTAAAGAGAGATTAGAACATGACTACATACATGGGAAATAGTGATGGAAAAGAGGCTCTAAAGCTCTAACAATGTATTCAAATTACGACTGCTATAGCAACGCCTACTACAGATTTTGCGTCATGTCATTCATTCCTGATTGGTTATAGGGCAGAGTTATTTGAGACGGCTTTGGCCTCGACCCTTTACAATTTGGAAGACGGCACTCAAATCTTTCATTAGCAAGAAAGAGGAATGTTCTGTTTTGCCAACCGACCACGGCAAAAGTTTAATTTAATGGTTAATCCCGCTGTTCGCTAAATGAACGGGGCTTAATACGTCACCTTGTTAATTTCTCTGATTTGTGGTAGTGATATTAAATTGGGTGCAGTGGTATTTGAAATTGCACGAGTAGAATCCGCCCGCTTGAGTTGGGAATTACTGTTGATCGTGGCCAGACCATCTATCGTTCTAGACATGGGTCTGGATTTTTAGGCTAACCTTGAATGTGTCCATCTTTAAAATGTCAACCGCTGACATTCTCTAATGTTCATCATATGTGGTTACGTTCTATCCACTGCACCGCTCAGCCATTTAATATTCACACTGCGTAAGTGTTCTCCTGTGACCTCTCTATCTTTGGTCTAACATTCCGTGCAAATATGCGATTAAAATACATGCACAGGAAATGGAGCATGTATCTGCATTAGGATGTGAAAGGGGAGCGCTAATGAGCTGGATTGCTATAAATATAATATCTTATATTCTGCTTGGGTAAGTTTGGGAAATAAAACTTCCCTTTAGGCTTGTTTCACATAAAACACAGGCAGTACACTTTAACCAGACAATTGGTTTATGGTTGTAGTTGTACATTACATTACAAATTATTTTTCTCTACTTCTAATGATTTATGGTTACGTTTTTGTTTTTATCAGTGTGCATTGTCAACCTCCCAAACAACATTTTACAAAGTTAATGGTGCATATAAGCAAATAAAAATAAAAATATATACTCAGATGTGTATTGCTTAAAGGAAGAGCGTATAGTTTCATTGTGAAATGTGCACGTTTGCTTTTCTTGTCAGGCGTTCGCTGCATGAGAAGATCAATACTACTGGGGCGGCAGTGGCGAAGTGGGTAGGGAGTTTGCCTCTGGAGTGCAGGGTCGGAGGTTCGATTCCCCGCCTACCCACATGTCGAAGTGTCCCTGGGCAAGACACTGAACCCCAAATTGCTCCCGATGGTTCAGACAGCGCCTTGCATGGCAGCTACTGCCATCGGTGTTTGAGTGTATGTATAAAAAATGTGTATTGTGAAGCGCCTTGTGACCCTGGTCTGTGAAGGGCGCTATATAAATAAAGCTTACTTACTTACTTACTGGATTAACCAGAGAAGAAGAAGAGGATTTTGTATTAAATGTATCACTCTGTTGTTGTATTTACACGCCTTCACACAAGCATGCAATACACACACACATACACACAACGAGGACATACACATGCATTCATCAATGTATGGAGAAATATAGGAAGCGGTCAGGGGGGTTCTGTGCCTCACTTAAAAGCTACTCTGCAGTAATTACTTTTTCTAACTACTTCTTGTTAAAATTTCCAATTTATGAATACAAACGGCAGATGCTTGAAAACAATATTTGCGTTATTCTTTAAGTGAGAGAGATTATACCACTCTCATGTCTGTACTCTAAATATAAGATAATAGGCATTAGTAAACTCTTGACCAGAAAACAAATAACTGTATGTCCCTTTTAAATGTGTTGTAGCCAACATAAAAAAACATAACATAAAGCATTCTTCCTTTGTTTGTAAAATCAACACCCAGTGCAGACGCCAAAACACATGGGTCTCACAACTCTGACGGAGCACCAGCTGCTGTCCCATACTATTTCCCACTTCTTATTCCGTGAGTGTCACCTCCACCAAGCCACAAACACAGACACACACAGACACACAGACACACACACACACACACACACACACACACACACACACACACACACACACACACACACACACACACACAGGAGACGTGTGAACGGAGGGAGAGGGCCCCCTTTCTTTAATCTTTTGTTTCCTGCCAACACCAAACACTGAAGCAGGAAGACAGATTATAGCGGACACGACGTCCAACCCGGCCTCTGTTGTGCAACGCCATCCACAGCAGAGAACAGTACACACTAAAAACATGTGGGCACTCAGCCATTAAAGATATTTAAATATATGTTTTATTCCTTTTAACAGAGCAAAATGACAGGAAATGCAACAAGCTCATTTGCTTAAAAGCACCGCATTAGACTGAATGGGAGGTAAATGGTGGATATGTGTTGTCCCCGCTGTTTCTGTCTCTCTGTGTGCACTCAGATACCTTTAATGCTGCCCACCGCAGCGACACTGCACTTACACACCGCTAAATTATAGTGGGCATGTGTGTGTGTGTTTTTTCGTGTACTGCAATATCTCTTAAAATAGGCACCAGGGGAAATTATGGCCTTCTGTGCCCACGTGCTAGTGTGTGTGTGTGTGTGTGTGTGTGTGTGTGTGTGTGTGTGTGTGTGTGTGTGTGTGTGTGTGTGTGTGTGTGTGTGTGTGTGTGTGTGTGTGTGTGTGTGTGTACTGCAGGCATCTTTATGAGGACCAGCTTTTAGCCTTTAAGCATCGGTGTATGTGTATGTGTGTGTGTGTGTGTGTGTGTGTGTGTGTGTGTGCGTGTGTGTGTGTGCGTGTGTGTGTGAGGAGCAACAGCATCTTAGGTGTTATCTGTCAGTCAGATGGCAGCAGGATGTATGGGGGGAATCGATTCAGTGTTGGCAAACAGCCAGACAGTATGTCCGAGTCATCACATTCCAGACTGGGAGAGATAAGATTGAGAGGAGGGACATACAGTAGAGAGATGCAGTGGACTCTGCACGAACTTTACAGAAGTGCTCCTGCAGTGCGCTCACAAACAGACGTGAAGTCGCACACGGTTACGTTTCTCTTTACTCCCGTTTACAAACGCGCAACTCTTAAACAAATGAATGAGCATAGTACTCTTGTGGCAGTTCAAATGTATGTAGTTTTGTCACTAAATCGTGAAGTATCCGTTTGGAGGGGGCCCGAAAAATTGCGGTATGCCTAGTGTAATCTTTCCTCTTAATCCGGGCCTGGATGCAGGTAGATATACTGTATAACAGCTGAGAGTACAACAATGATAATAGCTGGGGGTGTGTCCAAACAGTAAAGGCCCTGGTAATAGACAGAAAAAAGTGCCAGTTGGAGCTTAAGAGTCCAAATTTGGATATGAAATAAATCTAGGGGTTGGAAATATAGAAATGAGGGAGTTTACGAGGGCTTCCGTCAAATTGTTGGTGACCCCGTTGCATTGTGGGTAATGTTGGTGCCTGGTTTTGACAAGGAACAGCGGAATAAAAGAGACAATATCTCTCTGTTTATACCGTGATGTTTCGTTCACAATATGCAATATTGTATAATATACAATATGCAAAACAATCTCTTCTCAATTACTGGATACCGTTATACCAAGGGTTTACAGCACTCACATAGACCTACAGTACATTCCCATCCAAACCCTCCTTTCCTTTTTCTAACTATTTTTAAATTCCCAATTAAAGGATCATACTGCTTGAGAAAATTACACATGCTCAGGGGCTAATGAAACCCTTCCAAACCCCGAAGGATAAACTCAAAAATGCCTCTCGGTCATGAAGTAAACAAGACAAGTCTGTGAAAAAGTTCCCACAGACGTTTTTTTTCTCGCTTTTTTCCATAATTCTGATTTTCATTTCATTTGTGTACACGCCAGCCACACACACATGCACACACATACACCCACCCACCAACACACACACACATACACTCGCTGTCAGATGTCACACTTTGCTCCACATACACTGCTGTGCCGATGTGGACCCCAAGCCAACCGGGACTTTGTTCGGCTCCCCGTCACCATGGCAACCCCATCCCATCATGCAAAGCAAGCTGGTAGAAGGAGGAGAGTGTAAAAGCTCCGTGTGCGCTTTTTTGTTTTTTCAATCTCTTTCTCCGTCACTCTTTGTTCCCCCTTTTTTTTCTACCTGACGCCCCCCCCCCCCACACACACACACACACACACACACACACACACACACACACAAACACGTCCTTTCTCTGCCTCTATCAGCAGGTAACAGATGCCCGGGCCAGTCCTCATAAATATCTTCCTAATCACCATTGCCACCATTGCCGTTGATTCATGACACACACACACACAGACGGATAACCTTCCGGCACGAATACAATTCTCACCCACGTACACACGAGCTAAAGGACAGATGGGGCCTTCTCAAGCACACAGTGACAGATTACTGTCATGTGTTCCTGGGCTGTATGGTAAAGGCAACCATGGGTAAAAAAATAAAGAATATAAAAAGAGAGTAAGAGAGAGACCACAGCAAAAGTAGCAAAAATAGCCAAACAACCAAAATATTCCAGAGAATGTAGCTCACATTCATGCCAGTTATTGATCATTCATACCAGACAGCAAACTGAAAATCCATCTTTTGGATCAAATGCCCACTCCCTGTCTAGGCTTAATGCGTGTCGGTGGATCTCAAATGATGAGGCAATTTTCCTAGTTTCACTGATTAGTTCGGTCTATAAAATAGTTATTCCAATTTTCACAAAGGTCAAGCTCTAAATTGTCCATTGAGGTTGTCCATGGGCTTAGACACAGACCATATTACTCCAACACAACTGCACTTTTCATCCTATTTTTCATCATTAACACATGTACTGTTGTTGTCACATTTTGAACAGTTTCGGTTAATATTCCACTTTCGACAGTGTATTTCAACATAGCAGTGCTTTTAGCTATGATGTGGAGAAAGGATGTAGGTGTAAGACATACCAACTGCAGAGGATTCAAGACATTTCTATTGGCCTACTTCTTTTTTTTTTGCAATTTCTGAGCCAGTACTTGAATCCAATGTCAATGCAATGCCCAGGTTGAATATTTAATTCTCAAAGGGCAGATTTGTATTGTAGTATTTTTGTTTTAGTGCAGTCTTGGCCGGTTCTGTTTGAACATCTAGTATAAAATGAAATGTGGTTGCGGTTGTGTTGGTTTTTGCCGGAGATCCCACATGTTGAACTGTGAGGAAGCTCTTTACTGTAATGGAAGGACATGATTCATGTCTGTATTCAGTCTCTGTTTGAAGAGTTAACACAACAGGTCATGTCTAAGTCTATAACCATGCTGCTCCTTGATCAACAGTATCAAAATGCATGGCTGAGAGGGAAACTGAAAGTACAGGAGAAGTGCCACATCTACAGTAGTATATCTATCTACTGTGTTTAAATTCAAATGACCCATTAAATCAACCAGTGTTGATGATTGACAACGACAAGCAGGCGAAAAAACTAATGGAGTATATAAGGGTTATCTCAATGTTACAGACACTGAAGACAAGAATAGAGTGTAGTGTAGTGTAGCAGACTACAGTATAGAGATGAGAGGAGCAGACAGCTGTCATTAAGCCTCTGCTATTATGACGTTCTACTTGTCTGGATGTGGTTTTGAATGTCCAGTACAGTAAGCAGCAGCCTCACACACACATCTTGTCCTTTTAAAGGCGCTATACATGTACTTTTGGCGTGTCAACGAGACATAAAAACATTCATTTTGAGAAATGAGTGTCATTACTGTGAAGTGACTAACAGACAACAGTGACAGAGGCCTTGCTGCTGTTTGCTCTAAAGAGTGTAGTCTAGACCTGCAGTGTCATCAAGTGACTTCTGTTAGGATGTGGCGCTATATAAATTAACATTGAATTGACTTGACTTGAAAGCCTAATTTAACACTAAGTTCTACGAGTTTGATTTGATCTGACATTTTGGGAAATACGCTTATTCACCTTCTAAACAACATTGGTGTATATGGAAAGGTGAATGCCACTCTCACCCCTGTATGCTAAATATCAAGCTAATGTCGGAAGGCTAATAGCTCAACGTAGCATAACGACAGGAAACAAATAACCAGCCAAGTATTTTTGCTCAGTGAAATTGTAGAAATTCTACTTTCTTTCTTTTTTTTAAGATATTTTTTTGGCATTTTTCATGCTTTATTGATAGTGTTAAGAGACAGAGGTGAAATGGGGCAGAGAGGGGAGTGACATGCAGAGAACGACCGCGGTAGGGAATCGAACCCGGGTCTGCTGCTGGGCCTGGCCCGGGGGGGACGCCCTACCAACTGAGCTAAGGGCGCCCCCGAAATTCTACTTTCTTAACTGTACATGAGTGAGTATTTGAGTGAACAAAAAAGTGTTGAAAACAAAACGTTGTAGTTTTTAGGGTAAGCTAATGTGCTGAACTTCTTGAAGCAGAGACTTCCAGTCCGCAGTCGCTAAAGTAAGGTGTTAGCTATGTTATTGCACACACTATTTTCAACAGATTTAGGAATTTTGGTGGTAGCGCTTTAGCTAGTTTCCCTCTCATTTAAGTCTTTATTCTAACTTAAGCTAAGCTAAACTAATCGCGTCTTCACTCTAACTGCATATGTAACGCATAGAAATGAGAGTTGTATCGCTATTTTCCTTAGACCAATCCTTTGAGCTGTCAAGTAAGAAAAAAGGAGTAGTTACAGTTGTTCAGCTAATCAGCGGGAAGGGATTAAAAAGTTTAAAAATGCAGACATGAAAAATATAGACTCATGGAAAAGTAAAACACTCCCTCTGTGCTTTTAAAGTCAGTAAAGTTCATTTTAACACATCGTCCCTTTGTTAGTGTTTGATCTGAACTGGCCGTGAGAGCTTCTCCACAATAGCAGATGTTTTCTGAAGGAGTGAAAGCCAGCGATAAATCACTTCCACCATGTCTGTCTGTCCTCAGAACAGCCACAGAGAAAACAAAATGAGTGAAGGCAGAGAGACAAACGTCAACATCCTCTTCGTGAGAGGAAGCAACAGAGTTTAAGGGAAATGCGCTCCTGATTCCTGAGAGACAATACCCAGGGGCAATGAGAAAGAACGCTTCCAATCAACTATTTCAAACCTGAAAATGTTTTATTATTCAAGTCAGTCCAAAACAAGAGAGGTACTACGCCTGCTCTGTATTAACTCTGTCCATTAGTTCTGGGATCCATTTTTGTTATCATTGTGTTCAGCTGTACTGCTATTGTGCAAGCTTGCCACAGTAAGTTTGACTAACAAGAAAAAAATAAATTGGATGAAAACCGAATTTTAACTGTTAAAATGCATTAGTTTACCACTGCACATAAAATATATGTTAAAGGACACATGTAAAATCTGTAGCCTTTAACAACTTGTTGAAAATAAGTTTTTTTTTTTTAGTTGGTTGAATTTATAATTATTGTGTTACTGCAATACAAGTGTATTACCTTAGATAACCTTCAGATGTGTGCATTCAACTAACCTAATACAATTTTGTGAAACCTGTTGACAAAATCAATGTTTCAAATGCAACGTCCTCGCGTGATCTCCGTTCTCTCCATTGCTGTCATGACTTCCTGTGCCTTTCCTTTTCCTCTCCTCCATTTATATCCCTCTCTCTTTCCCCTCATCCCTCTTTGCCCTGCTCTCTCTCTCCCTCCAGTCATGTTCAGACACAGCTTGTCCTGGCGTGACCTGGCCAGACACCACACCACCAGACGCTACCTTTCCCAGTGGTTTGGAAAGGGAGGTGGGATAGTGGCGGTGTGTACAAAGACAGACAGACACACACACACACACACACACACACACACACACATTTGTACAGCTATACTTGTGAGGACAGTCATTGACATAATGCATTACCTATAGCCCCATACCCTAACCCTAACCATCAAAACGAAATGCCTAACCCTAACCCTAATGTAAACCTGAATTATACCTGAACCTTAAAATCTAGTGTTAACCCTCAAACAGCTCCTTTAAAGGCCTGTCCCAAAGTAAGGACCGGCCAAAATGTCCTCACTTTCCAAAAATGTCCTCACTATTGTCTATAAGGTTTAAAACTCAAGTTGGTTCTCACAAAAAATAGTTGTGAAAGTAGACACAGACACACGCACACACACACACACACACGCACACGCACACGCACACGCACACGCACACGCACACGCACACACACACACACACACACACACACACACACACACACAGGGAGTGGTGAGAGAAAGGGGCTTATGGGAAAATGTGTCAGAAAGTTGTACAATTGTATGTGAATGAAAAAATATATCCGATGTGACAACCCATTGGTTAAAGTTGGGTTCATTGTTGATTTGTCCACCCATCCATTTCTTTGTTTTTCTCTCGTTGTGTTCTATAAAATTCTCTTTACATATTTATGATCAGAGGAGGCAGCTGTCGTACAGATCTGAATTACAGCAGAAGTGTGCGGTCGCTCCCAGAAGGAGCACGCTAGCAAAATTTATGATTGCCTCCTCGCACAATCTCCGGTGTGAAAAAAGCTGGGTAATGGCATGTCCTGTGACAAAACTAATATAGGAGCTTCTTCCACTGTTGGCTTGGTCAGATGTGAGCTTTGTTACTGCTGGTTTGCAATAGGTCAGTGTCACAAATGTGTTCCATAGATAACCAAAGTAATCAAAATTTGAGTGATTCCATTGAAAAAACTCCAAAATGTACCAAGAATGCCAAAAGAACATGTTTGCCACCTTTAACAAGGCAAGACGGTCAACCTTAACACATATCAAATGCTACTTTCTATTTCACATTAAAGTTACAGTATGTGTATTTTTTTTAAACAGACATATAAATGGAATATAATATTCATAAGTATGTTTTAGTGTAGTGTATAAAACTTGAAAATAAAAGTAGTTTCTTCCGTTTAGAAAGAGGTATAGATTGACATGAGCACAATTACGTTCCCCATGCGATTTAACCAACTCTCTTAGTTCATTAATGCAGTGAAATTGCCCTGTCAAGCCACTCCACTGCTCCTTCTTCAAGGTTTGCTGATGCTACTGTGTGTCTGTGTGTGTGTGTGTGTGTGTGTGTGTGTGTGTGTGTGTGTGTGTGTGTGTGTGTGTGTGTGTGTGTGTGTGTGTGTGTGTGTTTGCATGCCTGCTTCTTCTTGCTGAGTCAGTGATGAGGAGAGCTCTGTTTGCCCCGGCCGGCTCTGCCAACATGTCCGCAATGACCCCTTTTTGGAGGGACATGAGGCCAGTCTTTGAGTCTCCGTTGGTAGCTAGCGGCCAGCTGTAGGGCTGTGTGTGTGTGTGTGTGTATGTGTCTGTGTGTGCTGCCTTGCCACACCACACACACACACACAGTTGAGTCCACCAGCTCCGCAGGGCCAGACCGGCCACGCTGGCAGTATAACCCAGGCTGGAAAAAAACACTCCCCCAAAACACATGAGCCCAGATGGACTCTCTCTAATAGGGAAATACACATGCAATGAAAGGGAAGGGGAAAGAAGATCCAAGATGGTTTAGTGGTCGTATGCATAATAATTGCCAATGGAATAACACATTGAAAAGTCCCAGGCTCCTCTCAACAATGCAATATAGAAGAAGTAAATGTATTGAGAAACACAAGTGAAGAGAGCAACACCGGAGACGCAACTAAACACAAAAGCACTGCAAGGACACAGACAACGTGTAGAGATATGGTGCACCATATGAATATAAAATAGAATGGAAAATAAAGTTAAATTAAATGTAAACAAAATAAAACACCGCACATGGAAATAAATAAATAAAGCAATAACTGTAGTTTTTCAGGTGTTTTAAAAGAAAACCCCAAAAATAGAGTATTAAAAAAAAAAAAAAAAAGTAATTACTGTAGTGAATAGGATATTGTACATGTACTAAAATAATGTTAGATATGTATATGTGAAATGGTCAGGTTAACAGAAAGAAGAAGTGATGTGGGAAAAACATGTATGGAGGGAGTTGTGAATGATGGTGTAAATGAGTGCCTGAGGGCTGCACAGTTAATCAGGTAGAATGGCACCATAATGCTTGGATCTCCACGGATTTTCAACTGTCACGGCAGCAATAAATTGAAAGAAAAAGTCATTTCCCTCTCTACAACAGGAACTGAAAAACTGTCACGTCACCCAGATATAAGCAGCCAGAGCTGGAGCTAGAGAAAATTGCTTCTAATCGTGGAAAAAAAGGCCATGACACTTCCCTAATACAGCTTGCACTTTTGCTATATTGAGTGTACAAAGGTGTAAAATGGAGACATCAAAGTTGTCCAATGTAGAGCTCAGTCACAAATAGTCAGTGTAATTCTCTCAAACATTAAACAGCTGAGCTCACAGGTTAAAGGTGGAGTCCGAGATTGTGGAGAACGCTTGTTGTCTAAATCACTTTTTGTCAACATAGGTGAATATCTCCACGGATCCGCTACTTATGCAGTTTACAGAGCATAGGCTGTGTATTAACAACAGATTTTGCTTTTTTTTAGGTATGGACACTGGCTGTTTTCGGAAGGACGTATTCACTGATTTTCACAAAAATTGATTTTGACAGCAAGCGTTCTCCATAATCTCTGATTCCACCTTTAAGTGTCACTACTCAATGAATGACCTTTACGTATAGATTTTGTCATTAGGAGTTCCGCTCTAAGGGAAGGCCAGGGCTCCACTTTGATCTATTGCGAATATAATCAGTCTGATGGATTCGTGAGGTATGATATCCCTAACTGAAGCACAACAAGATAAAGAAAGTGTAGGCTCACTGAAGATTGCACCACTTTATTACTAACCCTGCGTTCCGAATCTCATACGCTTTCTTTTTTCTATTCTTCATACTACATCCGACGATAAAAAGAATCTGGTTAGGATGCAGTAGGCATACTATTAGGACATACTCTTACTTATTTTTTCATCATAACATCACGCCTTGATCTTGCCTCTTGCTTTTATATCCGTCGCATCCCCGTTTGTTTTCATGTGGAGGCTCCGTTGATGTGACGTCACTTCAGGTTTGCAATGGATTATGGGTCAGAATCGGCCAAATAGGATGCTGTTTTCAACACTAAAAATCTTGGCCGGATGTAGTAAACATCCGGGTCTTTCTAACCATCCTAAATCTGTCCACAAGAATCGGAACATACTAAATCTTTTTTCCACCATACTAAATAGTAGAAAGTATGCGATTCGGAACGCAGGGTTAGTCTCTCTCCGAACGACCAAACTACTGCAAGACAGGTGACATTTAGCAGTGTTTAAAGAGCACCTGAGAGTGGATTCTTCCCTTTGCTCAAGGAAAAGAATGAGTCAAAATCCATAGAGAGAGAGAAAGAGAGAGAGAGAGACTGAATGAAAAGGAGGAGGTGGAGAAGTGGAAAACTACTCCCAGTGGTTGAGTAAAAGCTGTCCCAGTAGCTGGTGTCAAAGCAGGCCACTTTAAATGTTCCTCCAGCAGCCGTTTAATGGGACACGGCTCAGCCCGCCTCCACTTAATTAAAGCTATGATTCACTTCTGTTACAACGCGCAGTCTGCAGCAAGTCTGGCAGCCCAAGACACGGACACACACACTGTCATCCTTTCTTTCTTTTAGGGCACAGACACACACACACACACACACTTGCGCGCTGTCATCCTTTTTTTCTTGTCACACACACGCACACACACACACACACATCCACTGCCATCCTTTTTCTCTTTTAATACACACACACACACACACTCAAGATGCTGTTTTTTTGGTAATTCTTTAAAGAGCTCAGTGCCTCACTGAATCCTGTTACTCTCCCTAAGTCCAAAAACAATGCATTGCCACAGTCTTTCTCACGCACACACACACACACACTCACACACACACACACACACACACACACACACACACACACACACACACACACACACACACACACACACACACACACACACACACACACACATACACACACACACACACACACACACACACACACACACTTGTTGCCTTATCTTCTGGTGGCAAATCTGTCACATTCATTGCCTACACTCAGATATCCTTGCGCTCCAGAGGTAAACACTGTCTGAGATTATTTGCTCTGAAAAGGCATTCTCTCACCATGCAAAAATGCCCCCAGCTCCCTCCTGCACTCTGCCGTTTATTAATGCCCAAATGTGGCTAACGTTTATAGCCGACAATAGCACTCTTGACATAAGACTGGGGACTAAAACACTAACAACAAAATCAATATTTATCGGCAGCAGTGGTGTGATTACATTCAGATCTAAGCCTTGCTGCCCAGGGCCTGTATACGAGCACAGGCAGTCGTGCATAATAGCCATGGGGAACCACTACATCTACAATATACACTTATCAGTACTGTATGTCAGCACAAAACGCACACACGTACTGTACACACAGTGCAGGGTTGAGCAAGGGACTTAAAGAAATCGGACATTCCCTGCGTTCCAATTCCCATACTTCCCTACTATTTAGTATGCCAAAAAAAGATTTAGGATGTCCCAATACATGCACTTCAATTGTATTACACTGAAAATACATAAATGCCCCAATAACTCCAATAGCATTTTGAAGTCTTCGTCTTTATTCTTGACATTTTTGTCAACATAATGAAAAAGAAATCTTCCTTGTCGTTTTTTTTTTCTCTCCTGTGGCCCTAAAACTCTTCTGTACTTTAGTATGTAGTGTAGTAAAAAGAAAGAGTATGTGATTTGGAACGCAGGGATTGAGTTACTGTGTTGGACTTTGATATTTTCTTAACAATGATCTTGTGGATTTAGATGAAACACTTTTATTTCAATGTTGTATTTTTATCCATGTTTTAAATGTGTTCCTTTTTTTGTATTTGTATTCTTTATTTGATTTTAACCCTGTGAAGCACCTTGAGTGGCCCTGTGCCTGAAATGTGCTCTATAAATAAAATTGCCTTGCCTTGCCTTGGTCTATAAATGAGATGACTGTCTCCTGTTGAGGTACCTTTATGTGATGAATATAGTTATTTGCCTCCAGGGGGGGAAAAGTAATTTTCTAAACTTCATTAAAATGTCTTCACTCAACTGTTTATCATTTGCATATTTCTTTGAACAGTCAGAGAAATTAATTAAAAATTATTTTTTTAGGGGAAATTCTATTCAAATATTATGCAGCCCATTTACGTTGCATCTTGGGAAAAAGACTAATGTCTGTCTTAAAGTTTGCCTTACTTTAATTGCTTAACTATAACAATTTAGATGTTCTTTTTACGATCTAATTAAGTATCTTTATTTTAAACCCTTGTTTTTAATGGCATGGAAATTTCGGCAACTTTTATGGCCTTTTATTGCAAGACCAAAATACTTCACGTTCAAAGTTGAAGCTGCCGGCTTTAAAAACGTCCACTTTTGTGTGGGGATTCCATTAAGCACTGGCCTATCCCCTTCCAGAAGCAGACACACATTTCCCTTACACACACACACACACACGCACGCACACACACCCACACACACACACACACACACACACACACACACACACACACACATACACTAACAACCACAGACGGGCCCAGATGTTAGAGTGGAACATGGAAGTCTCACAGATGGTAGCCATGTATCAGTTTACTGCTCTACGACAATTGTAACACGCCTGCACAACACACACACACACACACACACACACACACACACACACACACACACACACACACACACACACACACACACACCTTGAAGCAAACACAGAAAGAACAAAATGTTAAAAAAAAATAAACTGTCAATCTAACACTACCACTATGTAATCAAATATGTCAAACAGATTAGTAGTTATAGGCCATATATCCACTCCTTGCCTTTATGGGGAAAACCCATTGAACCCGGGGCAATTGGATTCCTGTCGAAACATGCATCAAACAAACCCGATTAACCTGCGAGGCGTTTTACGATGCGTGGCAGGCAGCTGTGGAGGGGTGCACACGACACTGCTGATGCCGACGTTTTCCTATCATTAACAGCCTCTGATTCAAAGGAGGAGCATGTAAATGTACCTCAGGGATTGAGAACCCCCCCCCCTCACACACACACACACACACAAACACACGCACACACACATCTGGGAACCTTGTCATCTCTTAAATACAGACGTCTGAGCCGCAGCACAGCACCTTTCACAATTTTTTTTTGGTTGTGTTTGACAGCGTGCGGACACACACTTTGTCAGTGTTTTTATGACACTATTTTGGTCACGATCACAGCTTTGGCTTTGGATGGGAAACACACACGCATAAAGCAGCAGACTGCTGTTCTCCAGACAGACAGTGGTTTGTAAAGGGGGGCGGGGGGAAAGAGAAGGCGGGCTGACGACATTTTTTCCCATGTGCAACTCTTCCGCTATGTGTCTGCTACTGTGAGGGATGGGGTGAGTGAGTGTAAGTGTGACTGGTTGTGTGTGTGTGTGTGTGTGTGTGTGTGTGTGTGTGTGTGTGTGTGTGTGTGTGTGTGTGTGTGTGTGTGTGTGTGTGTGTGCGTGTGTTTGTGTGTGTATGTTCGTGTTTCACGTGTGAATATCCCTTCAGGCATGGAGGCCTCACTGCTGACGCATAGAAGAAGTTATTATGGAAGTGGGGACACAAACACACACACACACACACACACACACACACACACACACACACACACACACACATACTGAAGGGCAGGCAGTCAGTAGGTTTACATGACGTTAGAGAACTGGACTTTTATAATACATTTAAACATGTGAGTCCAACTGAAATTGTACTAAATCGAATTGAGTACACCCAGATCATGTGATTGTCTGGCTTCCAGAGGTGGGACCAAGTCATTGTTTAGCAAGTCACAAGTGTCTCAAGTCTTTGCATTCAAGTCCCGAGTCAAGTCTCGAGTCAAGACAGGCAAGTCCCGAGTCAAGTCCCAAGTCAATGCTGACAAGTCTCAAGTAAGTCCCAAGTCCTGCAGTTTGAGCTTCAAGTCATTTCGAGTCCTTTAACCAAAAAGTAAATAGGCCTACTTTATTTACCCACATCATGTACGCTTTTAAAATCTGTCTTTATTTATTAAAACAAGTGCAATTGAATTTGTGGAAAACAAATTGTATGGACATTGCACTTCCTAAATGCACTGTTTACCAGTGATTTACCAGTAACATTTAACTTGTTCAGTGTGGATGACATTATAGCTGTCAGTTAGTGGCCGTGACGTCAGTCGGCCGGAGAGTCTGTTTAGTAAGTTGCCTTTCTCTTCTCCCTCGGTCAGGTGTGTGAGCGTGCATGTTGCCGCAGTAGTCGATCATTCCACAGTTGAAACGTGTTTATTTGAGTTTATGTGAATCACCCGTGTGTGAGTACATGCAGTCCCGATCGCTGTTATAAGTTACAGTTTATGGATGTTATTAACAGCCGCGACTCGCCTGTCGCAACAGCTGTTCTAACGTCTTCTCACGAGCGGAATGTAAGCTTTTGTTCTTTTGCCGCGATCCATATGCGGTTGTGCCTGTGAAAGAAGGAAAATAAAGAGCGGATAAGCCTACTCCTCTTCTTCTAGTCTCATGCTTATAGTCTGAAGTTTTTGGCGTTAAGTGGTGTTCTGGCCGACACCTCTGAAGTGAAACCAGTGATAAGCAGATCAGCGCGGCACCGGTACATCCACCAGTTTCCTCCGCTACACTAGGCTACATGATGAAAGATACAGAGCGGTAGGCCCAGCCGCGGCGCTACTAATGGGCCCGGGTGGGCCCAGGCCCACCCATTTTAGGCTGGGCCCACCCATCCTAGCTGTTCATCCAATAAGCATCCCGAGGAAAGCTTTGAATGAAAGCTTCTCAGCCAATCAGCGGCTTCTACCCTACGTGTGGCGCCTGCCGCCAGGCTGAGTCCCGGACTCCCGCCTCAGAGGCGCCTCTGACCAATCATGAGTTAGCAACGGTAACTAAGAGGGAGACGCCGGACAAGCAGAGCGATTTGGCAAGCTTTACGATGCTTTATGACAAAATCTATGACAATGGCCAAGCAAAGCAGTTTATTTTCTTTTAAATTTACTAAGAAACACTCCGAGGAGCAAGAGGAGGAAACTCCTGCCTCTTCAAATGAGTTACCATCCAGTTCGGCAGCTCTCCCCCCATCACCTCCCGTAGTCACCCCCTCACACCGGCAGCAAGGCAAGTAGCCTAACAGTCTAACTTAACGTGAATGCAATCTGATCTCACAGACATCAGTGGGATTTCTGATATCAGGTTGCATTAACGTTAGTGTCTGGCTGTCTGTATGTACATTTTCTGGAGGGAAAAATAATATTGGCAGTAAGTTAACTTATGATAGCGCTTTATGTGTTATAGGAGACAGGGTTCAGCAGCATAGAACAAACGCCGTTCCCCAGCAACCTCCGCTAGACCTGTCATCAATAGATGAGCCCGCAAGCCAGCACAAACTCCGTACCTTCCCAGCCACACACATATCAGGGAAAGCTAGGAGTTTTTCTGGCAGGTGGTACTCCAAATTCCCGTCTGGAGAAATACGCTACAGCAAAATTCATTTGGGACCGTTTCCCTGCTGTTTTTGAGTTTTTTCCATGTTATTTCAAATGTGTTTCTGATCTGAATAAGAATAGAATTAATTAAGAATAAATGGAGAGAGAAACAGACCCTCACCCTCCAAAGATATAATTCCGTTACAGTCTTTTTGTGCATTGAACGTTCAAGAGAGATATGAAGTTAGTTGAGCTGAGGACAGCGACGGAAGAGCCACATAGGTATTAGTCGCTGTCCTCAGCGCCGCAGAAAAGTGCTGAAACGGAGATGACGATGATGACGCTGTGTTTTTTTTTTTTTTTTTTTGTCTTATTTTAACTGGCCCATCCAGTTTTCTGAAGGCCCACCCATAATCAAAATCCTGGCGCCGCTACTGGGTAGGCCTACTTAAAAATATACTTTTTAATCTTTGTGTTTTGGGGAAAGTAGCAAGTCTTGTCAAGTCAAAAGGCTCAAGTCCAAGTCAAGTCACGAGTCATTGATGTTAAAGTCCAAGTCAAGTTGCAAGTCTCTTTACATTTTGTCAAGTCGAGTCTCAAGTCATCAAATTCATGACTCGAGCAGTGTTGCCAACTTAGCGATTTTGTCGCTATATTTAGCTACTTTTCAGCCCCCCCTGGCGACTTTTTTTTCAAAAAGCGACAAGCGACAAATCTAGCTTTTTTTCTGGTGTAATTGGTGACTTTTTCGCCGAAGCAAATATCACTTTTAACGCTTCTCAACGAGCAGCGGGAGCCTCCTGGCCCGTCCCCCGTCACAGAGCACTGACAGACGGCCCGGTCCTCCCGCAGCAGGCCCTCCCAGCTGCAGTCAGAGCAGGAGCTACACCTCTCCGCTCGTGGTCCGTTAGCATCACTATTAGCAGTTAGCAGCTTTTCCCACCTCTTCTACAGTCTACGAGTAGTGCAATTCAAAATGTTATGCAGTGCTTTTTTAAACCATGAGCATGTATGATTACTGCTAGACTTAACATTACCATGTTGGTTGTTTATGCGATTGTCACGTTCATAACACTAGAACCTCATCTATTCAAATATTACTGTATAAAACCCCTGTCTACAAATATGCAAATTAGGCGATGACGTCATCTACAAATATGCAAATTAGAGAATGACGTCATCTGGCGACTTCTAGCGACTTTTTGGACAGCCAATAGCTACTTTCCTTACTGAAGAGTTGGCAACACTGGACTCGAGTCCAAGTCATGTGACTCGAGTCCACACCTCTGCTGGCTTCTATTGCATGTTTATGGCTGCTCGACATGGTACCAGTTTGCCCCTCGCTAACCGTTAGCCGCTGACTTTATTAGTTAGCCGTTTGCTTAGTAGTTAGCTGCTCGCTATCTCTTAGCCGCTTGTAACGTAATAGGTAAACCGGCAAAGGGTCCAATACTAACAAGCTGAAAGCAGCTGAAAGGGCGCATAACGCCAGCTAACTTAGCAGAGTTGGACATACTTCGATCTATAAATGGATTCCCTTCCTGTGCTTGTATACTGGGATAAAGACAGTTCCAATGAAATGTCCTGGTCCAACTAGAACCATAGCTCGACCTAACACTGCATGGAAACATACTGACTGACTGGAGGGCCGACAGTGTCTATTTATTGTTTCCTCTCAGAATAAGCCTTGTTTGTGGTTGTAAGCTACATGGCGATGTCTCACTGTTTCTGTTAATGACTTAATAGTCTTAAAAAGCCGCGTGTACTTTAGCGTGTGGGCGTGTGCTCCGACCATTTCTGTACACATAGAAGGACAAAAGTGTCCTCAGAGAACTAGAAAAAATGAGGCAATCTTTCCGGTCTGGGCCCTGACTAATAATGCTTTCCCAGGATTATTTCGGGTCCTCCTGTATGCTCGCCGGCGTGTCTCTGTTTGTGGTTTGGCCTTTCGTCGCCTCTGTAATGGACTCCAGACGGTCACACAGATGGTCAGCCCAGTCTAGTGAATGAGGAGTCAGAGGATGGGGGCCTCCGGGCTGCGTCTAACCACCAGGCCAGACGGAGGGAGCGCTACACTCAGTCTGCTCTGTATCCCTTCGAGAGGCATTTGAAGCGGGGATGACACTAGATGAGTGAAAACCATGATTAAAAAGTAGATTCTGCACTTGTTCCAAATCAATACAATGACGCTGTAAAAATGTGTGATGTGATGAGACTTTTCATGTATGGTTATAGGCTGAAAGAAAATCTGAAAAATATGCTGTATGTCAGGCTTAGTGCAATAGAATAAAGATGTTGATGCTGTTGAATAGCATTAAAGGGATAGTTCAGCATTTTTTGAAAGAGGAGTTTGAGAGAAACTTGGCCGTAGCAGATGTCAGCATTGTTAGTGTTGCAGAGGGGGGCCAGCATGAATTTTTTTTTTCTGACACATATACTGTATACATTTAAACCAAAATATCTTAAGAATACATGTCCGAACTACGCTTGAACGAAAAAGTGCAATAATAAACGGCTTTCTGGCAGCACGCTAAAGCAGTGAAAAGTCCTCCAACTATCGTACAATTGAACAGACATATATTTTCTAGGTTAGCATTTATCGATGTGCTGGCTTTGCTAGCTCCATCTACAACAGTACAAGGCTGACTTCTTCTACAGCGACGTCTCCCCCAAACTCCTCATAGGGACATGCGCTGATCACCATCTCCATAAGGTAACAGAACTGCATCAGTACCCCATACAACCACATATAGAAAATACTGAACTATCCCTTTAAGATGATGAAAGGTTAAAACCTTGTGTAAATCAGTCTTTGGTTGCTATACTTTTGATGGTGGGACACAGCCAGGGGCTTCCACCCTCCAACCACCCACCGCCCCTTCCCCCCTTGACATTGGGGATGTTTGATCCAGGATTAAGCAGCAGAGCTGGGCAGGAAAACAGCAGTATCACACAAACAGGACATCCGGGAACTCACTCTCACGACACACACACACACACACACACACACACACATACACACACACACACACACAAACACACACACGGGCAGAGGACAAAGACTGGGGCCATGAGACAAGCATGACTGCAATCACATACACAAACACAGGGTGTTCCGGCTATCTTCTTTAATATCTAGGGTCATTTCTATTAGTGGTGTGATAAATTGTCAGGCTGTGTGAGGGGAACACACACACACACACACATGAGGACGGTCTTTTGATATACAGCAAACTGACTTCAAAAGCCAAGCAGGAAAACAGACAGAGATTGTGAGCAGGGCTTAACTGTAAAATGGACCGTCTCCACCGCACCACAGTAATCGATGACTTTATAATGGAAATGCGGCAATCATTGGATGTGCTCACTGAGGTGAAGTCAATCTGTTCAAATTGATCTTGACTACATAATAAAGGGATTATTTGTAAATTAATTTATAATTATAGCAAGTGTCCAACGTAAAGAGTCAATGGAGTGAAGTATAGATTAAAGTCTCGTTTCCAATGAGCGGTTCGGTTAAGCGTTTAATTTTTTTGCTTTTCCACTGTCAAATGTTGGGAAGGGTTCCAAAATAAGTGTACTGTGCCAATACCTATTTATGTTACCCTTTAGTTGGGGTACCAAGCCGTCCAATCGGGTGAAGCTATACTGCAGTCTTTTGGTTGGTTGACTTAATAGTAATTTATTTGAGATAGATAAAAGAAAAATGTCTGTGTAAAGTGTATCACATATATCCTCTTCATTGAATGAATCACCAGACGACAGTGTGTCCTGCTGCTACAATGTCAATATACTAAGGTAGCCTATCACCATCCGGCATAACCAGCCTACGAAGTATGGTTACTACTAAGCAATGGAAACGTAAGCCATATCTAGGGGTTACCATCCCTTACCAAACCGTACCATACCGAACTGTGCCGCTAGGGGCGAAAATGAGGCATAAGAAGGAGAGTCTTTGGGAAGCAGCACTCTGAAATCAATGACTTTTTAATTGAATTGCCACAATCAGCGGAATTTGCTCCCAGAGGTGAAGTCAATCTGTTCAACTCTGATCTTGACTACAAATGAAACGGATTAATTGTCAATTAATTATTAATTACCTCAAGTGTAATGAGTAAAGTGCAGTGTAGCGGAGGAGACATTAAAAAGGACAGGGAGATAGGAGCTCATTTGTCCGATTAGGGGACCCCTGTTTGAGGCCATTAGCGAACTCAGCGTTCTCTCTGTGGCCTATACTGTATCAGTTACAGCTGATCACAGACCAGTGAAGGTGAGGAATTTGGAGTTTCCCTGTAGAAATTCCAGTCAGGAATGTCTCGGTCTTTTCATAAGACTTTTCCCCATTCCTCGCGTGGAACTAGCGTGGCTTTGTTCCTCGTTTGTCGCTATGGAGATCTCTTCCTCACACGTGCACACAGGCACACACACAAAGGCACACACACACACACACACACACACACACACACACACACACACACACACACACACACACACACACACACACACACACACACACAAAGGCACACACATACAAAGAAGCACATGGAGAAGAAGGGGAAAATATCATGTTGGGATTCTAAAACGAGGTCACTGAGGTCTGTCTCCGTACACAGTTGACCGCTCATGAGCACAGGAGCTTTTTGGGAGACTGTGTGTGTGTGTGTGTGTGTGTGTGTGTGTGTGTGTGTGTGTGTGTTTGACTTTAAGGCATGGATGCACAAGCAGGTTTACCACTCAACCGACTGAGAAAAGATGCTGTATACAGCTGCAATCCCAGCGTGCGCACACACACACACACACACACACACACACACACACACACACACACACACACACACAGCACAGCACACTCACAGGCCTCCAAAAAATCCCGGAGGCAATGCACAGAGAAACCAAACAAGCAGCAGCAGCACAGAGCAAACGGCCCTTATTAGCCGCGCTGATCTGGGAACCTACAATTCCTTTAAAGGGAACAGACCAGGCTGTTGGTGTGTGTGTGTGTGTGTGTGTGTTTGTGTGTGTGTGTGTGTGTGCAGCAAAGTGAGCTGCACTGGAAGTCTACTGTATGATTTGCCCACATTTGCTTTTCCAAAAAAAAAAAAAAAAGCTTATACATTCATTTTGCTGCCTGAAATTCATGACTCAATGTTTCAGCACATCTGTCAGCAAGCACTTTGAGTCCCCCTTGAGTGATATCCTAATGCCAGTTTACTATGACACCAGCACTCATTTTTTCAGATTAGTTTTTTCCCTTTTTTTTCTCCAAACGCTTCAATTCAATTTTAAATACTTATGAGGACTTCGCCAACTTGTAGGGCCAATTAGTAACCGATACAGGATTAGATGTTCGGCCCTCAAATTAGTGGATGCTGTATGTAGGGCTATAAGTATGCAGCATATTAATCTGGTCTCCCAAATCCCTTATACGGCTATACTTCTAGTGATCTATTTATCCACTTAAATTGCTTTTATTTTTCAATATTTGACTCACTTCAACCTAATCCAAAGGCTGCAGTGTAGGGAAAGTGACAGTAATTCACGTTCAGCTGCACCAATTATCTGGTTTTATAAACTTCTATTTTTTGTGTGATTAAGATTTTGGCCAGTAGAATGGTAGAAATATGTGAAAAAAAGCCTACACCAAGTTTTTCAAGCCAACCCCAACTCTTCAGACGTTGGGACGAGATGATGTTTGCTTAAAATATGTACATGATTGAATTACAGAAATATACACATATACACCAAACATTAGAAAAAGTTCATTACAGTCTGTGATCTACTAATATAAGAGAACTACTTCACACACGGCTAAGTTAAGTTACTTTATTAGTCAATGGTTACATTGAAATTTGTCTTTCCGCATATCCCCTCTCAAGTTACCACACTTCGGAGGGGCTGAGAGCGCAGGGTCAGCTGTAGTACAGCGACCCTGGAACAGTTTTGGGGTTAAGTGTCTTGCTCAAGGACACAATGGTAGAGATGGTGGGCACTGTAGGCGTAATACCAGCCACTAGTTTAACAACTAACACCCTCCAGTCCGGTGCCGGGGATCGAAGCAGCGACCTTATGGTTACTGGTCGGCCACCTTTTCCTAAAGGCCATCCTACCCCTAACTACTGTACTTCAAAGTAATGGATCGTTATCAGGATTAGCAATTGTAATGTAATAACTGAATTTCAAGTGATAGCCTAATCCCTCCTGCTTACCTGTCACTGAAAAGATGAACTTGAATGCTCTAACGCCCAACACTGAATATGGATGAGGTGAATCCATATTTAGTTTATGGTGCTCACTCGCACAATGAAAAATTACATTGATAGTGAGTTCCAGTCTAAGGCTTGTTCTGTGTTTGGGTATAGGCAGGTGATCCAACAATTAGATATAGCCACACTGATTCTGCTTTATTTCCTGTTTTTTTTTCTCACTGTCTAGTCTAGGCCATAGTTAAAGTGGCTACGGGGAACTTTCAGTTTGTGTTCATTCTAGCGGCCCCCTTTGGACAAATGCGGTAGTGTTTTTATGACGGTAGCTGTTGTTCCTGGGTGAGCGTAACTGAACAAATGCATTGAGAAAAACAATTTAAAAAACAGCATTCTTTGCAATGATGGTCTCATTTGCTATTACATGTCATTTATATTATCATCAGAGTAAAAATAAAACTGTTTCAGAAATAATTCAAAGTTCCTCGAAGCTACTTTAACAAGAACTAACATTATAAGATTGCTAATACGTTCGGTAAGATAGTGGTCAACTACAGTACAGTATGACACTCCTTAGTGAGACCAGAGTGGTGAATATAAGCTGTTAACTTCAGACAGGGGAACCGGGCACTGCCTCTGACAAGTAGCCGATACCCGTACCCAGAGATCCTTCACACCCTCCAGCACTGCTCGGTTAAACAAAATGCTTGCGGCCTGACACGTGTCTCACTTTGCACAAATATTATTACTTGATTATCGACCGCTGCCATGCTTTTCTGTCCGCCTTGACTAAGACTTGCATTACTCTTCAAACTAAATCTAATTTGGTGCGCTCTCAAAAACTGCTGTGGGATTGTAGCGGTGTGGGGGGCTAATGCCAGCACACTCACAGTCTGCCCAAGGCTCTGGTGTCCAAGACAGGCAGAGGAGGTTTTCAATCGCAGAAAAGACAAATGGTTAAAACACTAGCTGATGGAGGTCAGATTTATTTACACACTCTCGGGTCAAGCCAAATGTCATGTTTTCTTCTTGGTCATAAAACTAATCGTTTGCTGTATTTGGAACATACTGTAAACCATAGCCTTGGTCTGTGTGTGTGTGTTTGTGTGTGTGTATGTATGTGTGTGTGTGTGTGTGTGTGTGTGTGTGTGTGTATGTGTGTGTGTGTGTGACACCACCGTGCCTCCTATGTCTCTTTTTACAAGAGGTTGTGACCCCGCTGGTCCTTGAAGAGAGAGTTTACACAGGGAGGCTCAGACAAGATTCCCAGGCCCCCTGAACATGCCTGAAGCAGGGTGACACTCGCTGCCTGGACGCCGTGTGTTATGTGTGTGTGTGTGTGTGTGTGTGTGTGTGTGTGGTGAAAGAAACGGGATTATTTGCACTTTAAAAGGGAAAGAAAGAGGGTAAACAGATGTAGATATAGATGACTTTTGAGGCAAGTCAACAATATACACACACACACACACACACACACACACATTCCTACCTTGCCAACAGTGGACTATCAGTCTACATTGACCAAGTGTGGACCTCTATTTCTGGTCATACCTTTCGAAGCAAAAACACTAAACACACAGATACGCACACACATGTTTGTACAACTATACTTGTGAGGACATTCATTGACATAATGCATTCCCAAGTGCCTACTTGCCAACCTAACCCTAACCATCACAACTAAATGCCTAACCCCAACCCTTATACTAACCCTAACCTTAACCTTATTCTAACCTGAACCTTAAAACCTATTGTTATCACTCAAACAGCCCTTTAAAGGCATCCTGTCCTGAAACCGGCCAAAAAGTACACACTTTCCAAAAATATCCGAACTCTTAAAGTCTCAAACTCAAATTGGATCCCGAGAATAGTTGTAAAAGTACACACACACACACACACACACACACACACACACACACACACACACACACACACACACACCTGTGTAATCACATATAAACACACACTGCAGCATTACAACTTAAATCCATGATCCTGCACAAACACCCGGCCTCAGACTCTTCAATCAGAATGCAGCACCCTGTCATCAGCACAACTAGATAAATCGTCCAATTTGTGACCTGTGCTTGCGTGTGTGTGTGTGTGTGTGTGTGCGTGTGTGTGTGAGTGTGTGCGTGTGCGTGTGTGGTTGGTTGGTTGTCGGGCAGAAGCTGATGCAATGCCGGCAGACATTGGCACAACTGTGATAGCAGGATCCCAGCTCTTCTTGGCAGGGATTTAATACAGTCTTTTTCTACAGGTTTTTTACAACCATTTCCCAGTTAATGCTGTACAGAAGAGAGGATGTCTCACTCTGCTACAATGTTCTTGCACCAGGATATAGATATATCCTTCTTAAAATAAGGTTTCTCTTAGGACAAGACCTTATTATAATTCTGAAAGGGTCACTTCATCCAAAAGAAGGGTATTTTATTCCCACTTACACTTTTTCTTTTAAGCCATGGGAGTTCAACCTCCTCTGAAGTACAACAGAGGTCAACTGAAGGGAGCACACTAGAAATACAAGATCTCTTTCCAGGAACAGCCCTGGATCATTCAGCTCTACAGCTTTCATTGGCCCTATTTCGTCATTTTAGAGACACATACTTACATCAAAAGACAGATAGATAGATAGATAGATAGATAGATAGATAGATAGATAGATAGATAGATAGATAGATAGATAGATAGATAGATAGATAGATAGATAGATAGATAGATAGATAGATAGATTAAATGTGCAAGCCCTGTGTGTGGAGAAGGGCTGCACTGGGATATATTTCTAATTATTGAGTTTGGTCAAGGTCAGGATAAATGAAAATATTGAATTAAAGGGACATAGGTGATTTTACAATTAATATTGTACACACACAGCAGTTTGATCTGGAATGAAAGTCAATGTCAGAGATACATAAGGGGTGATTGAAACCTCTCTTAACCTCATCAACTCTATAATTGAAATATGTTCCTATTGAAATAATGATCAGAGCATTACATTACTTATAGGTCCCCTAAGGTTGGGTATATGGAGGGGATTAGAATGCTCAGTTGTCCAGCGCAGCCTGCAGCAACAGTGGTGACTCACACAAAGCAGGTAGAAAAAAAAAGAAAAAAAATCCTTATCCAAAGACGCGACAGCTTTGGTTTCATGTCTGAGCGGATGATCCCATGCAGAGGGACAGCAGAAATCCCTCTA